>PVHX01011647.1:0-63089 GCA_004024805.1 Geosciurus inauris
TGTCAGGTTTGGTCAGGGTCCAAGATGCCCAAATAAGGAACCTGATCAGCAGAGCTGCAAGCCAGATGTGACGTCACTAGTGGACATGCCTCCTGTCAATCAGCGAGTTTTCCTGACCCATCAGGAAGGACTATGGCCTTCTCTTCCTGTACCCAACCCCTCCCCTTCCTGACCGGGTTTTCTTGAAATTCTCTAAGCAAGAAATCTCTGGCGCCATTTCTCCTGACCCGCTTTGATGGACGGGGAAATGGTCCGAGGGCTCGCCTTCCAATAAAGCCTTGCCGAGTGGCTTAATTCATCTTCTCCTGGTCCTGTGAATTTTACAACAATATTTTCAAATTTGTTTAGAAATAAAAAATTTGGTTGGTATTTTTTCATGTCATTTGGTGTTTCATTGGACAATAAGATATACATACAACTTTATGTTACTCCTCACACTGGAATTGAAATTTAAATGTATTTTTGAATGGTAATAAGGAAAGCCTGACCTGTTTAAAAGTGACATTGTAAAACATGGAAGCATTTTGCCACTTTTTCCACAGGAAGAATGTTAAAAGCTCTCTTAGTCTTTGATTCATATTTCAGATGTAATGCTCTACTGTTTTGTTTGTCAAAAGCCCCACCTTACCTGACATAAGGCTCTGCCACTCATCTTACTGCATGTTAGAATAGATCCCAAATAAGATAGACTTCAGCTTATTTAAAATTGTGTTCAAAAGATCAATTTTTATTGTAAAGTTTACTGTAATCCCAAAATAAACAGGGTATATAATATATAACTAAGTAAATGTTTACAACTATAAAAATCATTTTTGTTGATTCATAGCTATCACACAAATTGAATATTTTTGCTCTATTAATTTCATTTTGTATTTTCTTGTAAACTTTATAATTGTTGACTGTTAGTGTTTTGCAGAAGTACTACTTCTAATAAAACAATATGAGTTAATTTGAGATAATAAACTATCACCTATAATACAGATAGTATATAATGGTGACTTCCAGTACTAATACTGACCTCAATTTTATGAAAGGAGTAACTAAAATTCTAGATATTGAAATTCCAATCTCTTACTCCCACTTTAGGACTGGTGAAACTGGCCTGCTGCGTGTTTAAAAACAAAAACTTGGAGATCAAAGTCAAGAGATAAAAGGGCCAATGAAAAAGCAGTCAACATTTCGGCCATGTCTTCTAAAGTCAGCCATGACCCAGAGAATGATGGGACCCCTTTCTGTGCTCTGCAACTCTGGTGAGTGAACCAATCTACCAATCAGGGAGATTGAGAGGACCCTAGAAAAGAGGAAGACAACCAGTGTTCATTGCAAAGAACAGGGACATTGGGAAGAGATGTGTCCCTGATGTTTCCAGGAGAAGCCACATATGGTCAACAAGACTCTGGTTCATCCCAGCAAATGGCACCACTGGTAGAGGAAAGCTAAAGGAGCCAAGAGGCTTCACACATATCCCCAAGAGTAATCTCTGAGGAATCTCAGCTGACTCTTAATAGTAGATAGGCAAAAGGTCAGTTTTGAGGAAATTGGTCTTAAACACCTGTCAAGAGAGTATAGCCTAAGCACAGCTCTACATGGATATTTAAAAGGAAAACAATGTTTTGAAGATGTACATTTGTGTCAGCCCTACCAAAAGTAGGTAAAGCTGGAGGTTATAAAGGAAGGTTCTTGTGTAGGAGTGCCTAATAATAATGATCACAAATGACTCTAGAGTCACAAGTTTGTCCTGAGTTAATTTGAGCCTAATCTCATAGACCTAAAAATATTCCTTATCTCCTACATTGATAATCTTTTTCTCTTTTTTACTGATATGATTATAAGTTGCTGTCTTCATGGTTTTCAGATACTGGCTGACTAATTGTCTACAAAAAAGTAACACCTTGCTGCCTTGTTTATCACTGTCTTAGCATGATCCCTGCTCTATTTATGCCTTGTCCAGTCACCTGCCACCTGCCACTGTAGACCTCTGAACTGCTCTGATACTGAATGCCCTTAACGGTCCATATCCCACCAGATAGAGAACAAGGGCTTTGGGTTACTTCCCCCAGTATCTCCTGCTTTCAGCAGGAAGTAGTTTAGAAATATCATCTCCCACTTTTCAATAGAAATGGAATGTAGAAATTGACAGTGGGAAAATGTAACTGTGGTCTACTTTATGTTTTGAAAATAGTCCTTGCTGCTCTGTTACTGCAACTTATTTTTTAAATAAACATGTTTCTTTCTTTTTCTTTCTTCCTGCTCCTCCCTAAACTCTCCTCCTCCCTAATCTCAGGGGAAACAGGATTACTTTTCTTACACATTTTAGGCAGATTTTTCTGTCTTGGAGTACACCATAGGAATGAAGTAATCTAGACTTTGGGGATGGCACTAAAGATCTCAGAAATAACTACCAATAAACAGGTGAATCACAGCTCCAACTGAGAATACATAGAATGTAGCCTTTGAATCACCTCTTAAAAATCCCCCTTTTCCTGCTGATAAGCAGAATTACAGCCTCTGGGACAGGAGTCTCCTGTGTTTCTCCTTTGCTAGCAAAGCAATAAAATTCATTTTTCCTTTTTCTCAAAATAAATAAATAAATAAATAGTAAAAATTCATAATGTTTTGTGCTTATAAGACAATTATATTGAAATATATGTTCATATAAGATTGTACAAAGTGTCACATATTGTATTGTATATAAATTATCATCATGAATGCATTGAAATATTCGGTCATTTAGCTTTCTAAAATCATTAGGGTCAATTTTTAGAAAACATAAAACTAGAATTATATTAAGTCTTAAATTTTAGTTATTTTTGTAGTTTGTCTATAATTTCCAATTTGAATTTGAACTTATATTCTAAACCCCAATCAAACCACATCAGGATTATCTGAATATATGCAAGATAATAAAAATTTTTCTAATTTATTTTTCAAATCATGGACAAAAGACTAATATTAAGAATTAATTTTAAAAAATTCATATTCTACTTTGAGGAGCTGCACACATTCATAATGCGTTCTGAAAATACTACCTATTATGAATGCAATTCTACTAGGAAATGTCCAAATATTGTCTTTTTCTACACTTTATCCAGTTATGTTACTAGATACATAAAAGGGAATGGTAGATATTCTTGTAGATTTGCACATTGATAACCCATAGATTCAATTTGATTTCAATTATTTGAATAAGATTATTCTAGAATTTCTGTTGTAGGAGAATTTATGGACATGAAGATAATATTAAAGTAGAACTTATAGAATGGGGGAGGTGTTAAAAAGAGAAAAACAGATTGGCAATTTTTTCTTCTCATTAAATCTAAAATGAAGGGATATCTAATTGGGGCTGTCCTAGAAGAGTAAAAGTTTGTACAAAGCAGCCAGGAGTGGAAAGAGCCAAAGAGAAGAATTTTAATTCTCAGAATGTGAATGTTGGACTAGCACTGTTGGAATTATCTTGGAGCTTGTTAAAAAGAAGTTTCAAGGACAATTCAGATATAAAAAATAAGAATCTTCAGGTGATTCAAATGTATATTTAGGTTCATAAAGAACTATGTTGGAGAACCTTAGAAGTCAAGCAACAAAATGAAAAAATGATGGGAATCAGGGTTAAAGCTGCTTTACCACAAGTCCTGTGAATCATTCCTGCTGGATCACAGGTAAGGCTCACTTATTTGAATAGATATTATGAATTAGGAGAGAATGAGGCAAAATCCAACAGGTTAAGTGGGTCACATTACTCATAAACTATGGACTGTAATTAAAGAAACTATCAGAAGTATATGTTATTTTATGTTTATTAAATTAAACTAATAATAGTTTATATTTGTTTAACAAGAGGCATGTTATCAAATGAGCAAGGTCAAAGCTATGGCTTAGTACTCTTCTACATACTCATGAAAACAACTGAATGAGTAGCTTTCCATCAATAATTCCAATGAACACTTGCTGGCAGCATCACCATTCCTATTTATAGTCAGAATATCTGTATAATAGCCAAGGTGAGTTGGTGAGTTGTAGGACCTGGCCAGAGGAGCAAAAATTTGTCTTTTTTGGGAAGGCGAATCTTTTGCAATTCTTGTCCTCAAGATTAGGGTTAATTTCTTGCTCCTTAAATTGCTTCTTCTTGTTCATATATGGATGAGAGAATTGGAATTTCTTCTTGATCCATTACAGTTGGCATTTTAGTAATGGTTTTACAAGTACAGGAGTATTTTCTCCCTCTGTACTTTGGGACATAGTACCTTGATCATGACTGTATTTCTAGAAGTAGAAGTTGTCTTTTATTATATCATATTTTATACTGTATAATATATACTAATATATAGATATATAGATGTAGATTTTTTAAAAAATATAAACAGTAGTAACAGTATTGAGTAAAATAGTTGTCTGGCCTTTAAACATCATTACGTCGCTTAAATATTGTCACAACACTGTAACATATGCACTAACTTGGATTTAAAATTTGAAACACACTCTAATAAGTTAATGTTGGGGCAGGCCACAAATGGCTATAGTTAGGCTCCCTCACCAAGACTTCTGGCATGCTGTTTTTTGTGCGTAGCCAGGGCTGGGAACTGACTATGTTATGGTTAGTTAAGGCCAGAAAAACTGATTCAGCATATATACTCAAGGTTATAAACATTAATTTGTGAGCAGCACCCCTTTTATGTAACCTGTTGGCAATTTGCCTTCTTTGAACTGCATATAAAAAGGACCTATGGGAAAGATTCTGGGTGAAATCAGTTAATGGGGTCAATATGGCAGCAATAATGTTGACTAAAATGGAACTGGCTGGGAGCTGGAGCTGAGGCTAAAACTGGTGGCTGGAGGCTGTGGCCACCACTAAATAAAACATGTCTACTATCCTAACTGCATCTTGCATCTTCTTCCACCTGTCAAAGCCTGAATCTGTTTCCTGGATCACAGCCACCAGTACAAAAATTAATTAACTTGATAGCAGCTACTTATATCAGAGACAAGAATAAAACAAGGTTAATTGAATGCTCAAAATTTGCCTCCCTCTTCATTAGGGAATGGATTCAATTTCCATGACACAATAAAACAATTTTTAGAATAAATGCTTTATGACTTCATTTATTTGCAGATACATCATGTCCAAGTCATCCTTTAGTGTTTATTTTGATACAACCACTTCTATTCCATATCTACTTTCTCATAATATCTATTTTTCTGAATTTACTTATATTTTAATTTAAAAACAAACCACTTCTTCAAAGATCAGGCAAGATCTTTATCAGAAAAAAATGAATTAAAGCAGGTAAACTGATGAGGAAGGAACTATCTATCTAAGATCTTGGGAATTTAATAGAGATATGTGTCCTTAGAGTAGCAGGTTTCATTTATTTAATGTGTTCTAATAGAAGTTCTGGAAGAATTAGGAATGCTAATGACTTATGTCCTTGTAACAGACACATCACAATGCTCTTCCTGGAGTTGACATGGGTGGTGAGTGGGGGACTTTTGTTTTCCAACATGGTTTCTTCTAAGCCTACATAGTATCATATCCCAGTTTATCCTCAACTAAGGATGCCAACTATTTCATCCTTCTACATTCATAAAGCTTCAATTCCCAAAGGGGGAAAGCATGTTTTGATTGTGTGTGACCATATATTATCAGATCTGAGAATAAAACTAAGATAAATACTTATTGACCTAAACTCCAACTATTCTAAAAACTCATGGTCTAAGTAGAATAATGGAGACTATATGCTACATTTCAATGAAGAGTCAATTCATCTAAGACAAAATAGCTCTAATTATATGTAAAGAAAATTGCTTAGTGTAATAGTGAAGCAACATTTGAAAAACATTATTTATGATGTTCTTTAACCCTAAAGTACTTGTAAGCAGTCAGTAGGAAAGGAAGCTACAATTCAAACAAGACTTTCTATAATGTTAAAAAAATTTTGATTAATGAATTACTCCTTACACACACACACACACACACACACACACACACACACACGACCCTACACACATGGACCAAAATGATTATTTCACAGAGAAATTCTACAAAACCTTAATAAGCTAAGTCATTCAAAGTTCAATAAATTATTTCACAGCATGAAAAATAAAAGACTGTAATTCATGTAATAAATATAATGTTACATCGATACCTGACAATTTAGTATAATAAGAAGCATACAAACCATTGCTATTCATATATATCAGTTCAAAAAATTTAAAAAATTAATATATTAGGAAACAGAATTTAATATCACATCAGGAATAGCCTACCTCTTGAACAAGTAGTGTTTATTATTAGAATTATTATTAATATTAGGAAATCAATCAATATCATACAGGATATTAATATTATAAAAGTAAAATTTTTACAATTAATTCCATTAATGCCAAAGATAGATATTGGCATTCAAACAGAAACATTCAACTAACTAAATAGAAATTAAGTGATGTTAATATACAATACTAATTGAAATGCTTGCTTTAGGAATAAAATATCTGTATAGATGTTAATATACCTATGGATATCTTTATTATTAGGAAAACACACTAGAGGGATGAAGTATTTTTACTAAGTTCAAGACCCAGGCAAGGTTGCACTCAGAGTAAAGGAAAGGAATTACACATAAGAAAAGGGAAAAGGTTAGAATCATCTCTATCTTATGAGATCACAGTAGAAATTTCAGTATGAACTCAACAAAAAATTAGAAATGTGTAAGTCTATTGCCATGTCAAAACTTAGAACAAACCAGTTTAAAACAATGCACATTTATCATTTCAAGTTTCAGCAGGCCAAGAGCCCAGCTACAGCTTAGTGGTGTCTCTGTTTCCAGGTTTCACTCTCACGAACCTGCTGCAATGGAGGTGCTGACTAGAAGCACTCTCATCCAAAGGGCGACAGAAGGATCTGCCTCCTAACATAGTTTGTTGGCAGAATGTTTTTCTTACAGTTGTGGGGCTGAGAGTTTTGATACTTTCCTGGTTGTTGCCAGTATTTGGCTTTATCTTAGAGGCAGCTCACAACATGCAACCTGCTTTTTCAAGGCCAGTAGGAGGCAAGTGTGCTGGAAAGGTTGGGTGATATGACACAATACAACATCAGAGGGACTTCCTCTCACCTTTGCCAAATTCTTATATAGAAGCAAATCCTAGGCTTTTATCTATCTTCCAAGGCAGAGATTATACAAAGGCATAGTTATCAGGAGGTAGGGATTATGAATAAGACATCTGGAGCCTGTCAGCTGTCTGAAAGTATAAGTATACATACATAATATATATATTTTCTAACACTCTATGAAGAGGAGGTAAAAACAGAATTAGAATGAAAACCAGTAATTTTTTTATCAATAATTTAATATTTTTCTGTAAATACTCAAAAATTTAAGATAGATTCTATGAGCTGCAACTTCTTTTGGTGGGCTTTCTCTCCCTTTCCCCTCAACTTTTATATTGCAGATAAAACATAAAGCATGGATTTGGCTTGGTTTGATAGCATATTAAATTAATGGCTTTCCATTATTTTATGGACATAATTTCACAAAAATCTACGATATTTAATTTAAATGCTTTAATTAAATGCCTTAATATAATCCTATGGCTCAAATTTTGTAGCTTAAAACAAAATGGAATTTTTCAAGAATTTTTCTTTTTATTACATTAACGTCCATTTAAATGTAAGTTCAGTTTTATGAATCTTAGGAAGCATGACATTTTTACACATATAGATATTTGTAAAAAAAAAAAGTTAAGTAAAATGGTAGAGAATAAAAGAGGAATAGTTCTTTAAGTATTAATAAGAAATGAAAAGGACGAGGGTCAGGTTCAGAAAAGATTATTTTTATGCCAGAATCTAAAAGAGGTAAAAATCAAGAGAGCAAATAGAAGAAAAGAGAAAAAATCAAGAGAGCTTCAATAGAAGAAAAACCATTCAATTGTCTATATTCATCAATGGTAAAATCAAGGAAATAGTGAACTTAATGACTGTGGCAAGCTGACTAGCAAAGATCTCCAAGTGTCTTTAGTAACAGAGTACATTGTTGGGCTCCTGTAATTCATTTCTGAGTTATAGAGTTTGTAAATTGACATTCATCATAAATTTCCTTGAATTTGTAATATGAACTGCATATGTAATATGTAACAATTTTTTTCAAGTCCATAGCTGACTATATAATTTGTGATCAAATATCAGAATTTAATAACAAAGAATTACCATTTTAGTAGCAAGGTATTAGAGATATCAAAGCGGAATAAAGAGCAAATCAAAAGAAAATATGTGGGAACCTCAACAAAGGGCTAGAGGGAGGCTACATTCCTCATCACTTCATGAACTAGGATTCAAGAAGTGGGAATACTATTTCTGTGTGAGTTGTTAGAGGACCACCTATAGCTGCTCTCATGCAAGAATCCTGGCCATGTTCTCTCGAGGGTCCCATGGCCTTAGTGTTTGCACAGGACCCTGGCCGCTCACCCACACAGGATCTCTAGTTGCTGCTCTCACTCAAGATCCCTGGCATCAGTGCCCACACACTGCACATAGTCCCTTTCATGCTGTAGACTGCACCTGGAGACACCTGACAGGGTCTGGAGACAGCTGATCACCACAACACTGCACATCACAGAGCTGAATCTCCAAATGCAATCTCCCAATGCTACTGCCCAGCCTGGCTGGACACTCCATCTCTGAAAGCAGCCACCTCCATCTTGGGACACCATTTTCACCATCTTGGATTATCCTCACTACCACCATCGCCATCTTTAGTTGGGGAAACTCCCAACTTGGGACACAGCTGGGGCATAAAAGCAATATCAAGGTACCTACAGTCCCCCAACTCTCCCCTCTCCCTTGTAGTGACTAACCCAGCATAGTGCTTGCACCTATGTGGCTGGTACATAGCTCGCAAAGCTTTGTTCTGATCTGACTGACACAAACAGCTCTCCGTGATAGATACACAGGCCCCAGAGTACAGCCCAAAAGACCTCCAGAGAGAGTTTCCTGATTGGGAAATAGAAAGGGAGGGGGTGAGTGGACACAGTTTAGAAATTAAATTAGATACCTGTAATTGTAAGGTCTACAGGTGATGTAAGGAGATAAGACCAGGCACCCACATCACACAAGTGGGCCCCAAAGGAGATACTTGTGGTACGGTCTTCCAAAGGGGACTGGCAAGTGCTTTACTGCAGTTCCAGAGACTCCACCTCCAAACTAACCCTCCCACCCACCCTAATAATCATCATCCTGAGGGTGGAGTGACCAGATAACCCCCCCACACACACTGGATGAGAAGGGAAGCAAGAAAGATACTGAACTCCAAAAGAGAAATTCTTTAAATTACCTTTGAAATTTTTTTCTATTATCTTCTTTTTCTTCTTATCTCTTTCTCTTTTTTCCTGCCCTCACATCCCCAACATTTGTGCAAACAAATACTTTTCATGCATTAGGATGCTGAGGACTGAAATGTCTGAATAGTATATTACAGCTGTGTTGTACATTCTTCTATCTTCTATTTTTACATTTTTATTTTTCTCAATTTTCATGTTTGTTTGTTGTACTCTCTATTTTGTCTTCCTACTTAGTTGTCTCCCTGAAATCTCTTCCTCTGCTACTAGCCAACTTCTTTTGATTCTTCTTTTATGCTCTCTAAGATTTAATTACTCTATATCCTCACTTCCTACCCCTTAACATCTCATCCTACACTCTACTCACAGTTCTCTTTGTCCACCATCAGAAACTGTAGACCCGTTTGGAAATATACTGTTTATATTGTAGATAATAATTGAACACACCATTTTTGTATTTTGTGACAAAACCATAAACATCTTAGCAGAAGCTATTTGGTTAAAGGTTGTATATTGTTTGTATTGGGATCTATTAACATTGATCCCCCCCTTAAAGAAGTATTGGAACCCTGAAGGGAAACTATAAGCCTATAAGATAAAAACTGTAGCACCTTGGATCCACAGTGCTAGAAGGGAAAATACATGGAAACATGAAAAGACAAGTGAAAAAAGTGCCCCTAACAAACTAAGATACTACATTATTAGAATCCATGGCCAACACAGCAGAAGAAATGTCAGAGAAGGAGTTCAGGATGTGTATAATTAAAATGTTCTGTGAATTAAAGAATAATATCAGAGAGCAGACACAGGCAGCAAAAGATCATTTTGATAAAGAGCTACACAGGCAGATACAGAAGTCAAATGATTACTTCAATAAGGGGATCAGGATTCTGAAAAACAAACAAATAGAAATCCTTGAAAGGAAGGGAACAATAAACCAAATTAAAAACTGAATAGAAAGCATCACCAGTAGATTAGATCACTTGGAAAACAGAACCTCAGACAATGAAGAAAAAACATATAATCTTGAAAATAAAGTTGACCACACAGTGAAGATGATAAGAAAGCAGGAGCAGAATATACAAGTGTGGGGGTTGCAGTCTGTCCCGAGCCAGTGGGTCAAAGGGGAACCCCCACATTCACCTAGCCATGGAAGTTGAGAAGAGTTGGAGCTGACTAGCCATCCGTTTCCAGCCCTGTCACTGCAGGACATTCAGACACGCTAGGGAGTACAGTCAGAGCAGGCACCCGTTTATTTGTGCAACAAGCATTCAACTTATAGGGCCATTCAGCCAATCAGAGACAATGCACGTAGGCAACAGCTGTCCATGTGGCAAGGAACATAAGCCCCCTGAATTCTGTCCATGAGCTGCACATTCGCAGAACCAACAGTAAGTGTAAACCAATCATATAGTTCCTCCTTCCTTTGCGCCTTTCCCATTTACACACAATGGCTAGTCATAAGGGCATAGCATAGAGCTAGCTTCCTACATGCAAGAACTATGGGATAACATGAAAAGACCAAATGTAAGTATTATTGGGATAGAGGAAGACATGGAGTTACAAACCAAAGGAATGAACAATCTATTGAATAAAATAATATCATAAAATTTTCCAAATATAAAGAATGAATTAGAAAATCAAATACAAGAGGCTTGCAGGACACCAAATGTACAAAATCATAACAGATTTACACCAAGGCATGTTATAATGAATATGCCTAGCATACAGTATAAGGAAAGAATTTTAAAAGAACAAGATGAAAGGAATAAAATTACAGAGGGAGTAACCAATTAGGGTTTCTTCAAATTTCTCAAACCACACCCTGAAAGCTAGAAGATCTTGGAATAACATATAGCAAGCTCTACAATAAAATGGATGCCAAACAAGAATTCTATATCCAGCAAAATTAAGCTTCAGATTTGATGCTGAAATAAAAACCTTCCATGATAAACAAAAGTTAAAAGAATTTACAAGAAAACCTGCACTACAGAACATCCCTGGCAAAATATTCCATGAAGAGTAAATAAAAAACAACTAAAATCAGCAAAGGGAGGTATTACACTAAAGGAGAAACAATCAAAGAGAAACCAAGGATAAGTTAAAAAACAAAAATAAACAAAAAATAACTGGAAATACAAGCCATGTCTCTATATAACCCTGAATGTTAATGGCCTAAACTCATCAATCAAAAGACATAGATTGGCGGATTGGATTAAAAGGAAAAGCCCAACAATATGCCGCCTACAAGAGACAAGTCTCCAGTTCCACTACAGAGTTCCTGCTGACCCTGTAGGAGCACAAAAAAGGGCACAAAACCGCCTTCAGGGACCACCACAGGAGCCCAGCCAAAGGCAGACCTGAGACTGCTAGCTGCCAGGCACAGGGGAGACCACACCCATGATAAGGGCTGCCCACAGAGACCCTTGGGGGAGACCTTGCTTAAGTGAGGCCTAGGACTGCCCCCAGTTCCACTCCAGAGTTCCTACTGACCATAGGGGAGCACAAGAGAGGTCCCAAAACCGCTTTTAGGAACTACCTAGGGACCCCAGCCAAGGCCACTCCCACTGCCCTCTTGAGGTACTTCCACTACCACTGCCACCAAATTTAATGGCCATCTGGGGACACCTGCTGGGGACTGGAGGTAAACTCCAAGATGAGATACAGGTAATCTATAATGTTACTATAAGATTATAGGATAGAAACTGCAATACCACAGATCAGTATTGCAAGAAAGGAAGATACACAATCAACATGAAAAATCGAGAGAAGAAAGTGCCCCAAGTAAAGCTTGATACCACAGTAATAGAATCCATTTATAGTACAGTTGTTGAAATGTCAGATTAAAAATTCAGAATGTACATAATTAAAATGATCTGTGAATTAAAGAATGACTTAAGCAAGAAAATGCAGGCAAAAATGGATCAATCCAACAAAGAAATAGGAGAACAAATAAAGGCAACTATTGATCACTCAACAAAGAGATAAGAGACTAAATACAAGTAGCAAAATATTACTTTATAAAACAGCTAGAGATTGTGGAAAAAAACCAATTAGAAATTCTTGAAATGAAGGAAACAATAAAACAATTAAAAAACTCAATAGAAAGCATCATCAGCAAACTAGATCACCTAGAAGACAGAACTTTGAATTATGAAGACAAAATACACAATCTTCAAAATACACTTGACCATAAAGTGAAGATGGTAAGAAATCATGAACAGAACATACAAGAATTATGGCACAGCATCAAAAGACCACATCTATAGGGATAAAAGAAGGTGCAGTTTTCAAACCAAAGGAATGCACAATCTCTTCAATGAAATAATATTAGAAAATTTCCCACACATGATAAATGAATTGGAAAATCAAATACAAAAGGCTTACAGGACACTAAAAGTACACAATTACAACATATCTACACCAAGCCACATTATAATGAAAATGCCCAGCATAAGGATAGAATTTTAAAGGCCACAAGAGAGGAATCAGATTACATACAAGGGGAGACCAATTTGGAACTCAGCAGACTTTTCAACCCAGACCTTAAAAGCCAGGAGATCACAGAACAACATATAGCAAGCTCTGAAAGAAAATGGATGCCAACCAAGAATCTTATATGCAGCAAAATTGAGCTCCATATTTGATGCTGATAAAAATCTTCCATGATAAAAAAAAGTTAAAAGAATTTACAGAAAGAAAACCTCACTACACAACATTTTCGGCAAAATATTCCATGAAGAGGAAATGACAACCAACAATGAAAATATACAAAAAGAGGAACTACACTAAAAAAGCAGGGTGGCAATCAAAAAAGAAACCAAGTCAAGGTAAAAACCAAAAATAAACCAAAATGACCGGGACTACAAATCATATTTCAATAATGACCCTGAATTTGAATGGCCTAAATGAATCAATTAAAAGACATAGACTAACAGACTGGATTAAAATAAAAAAAAGACCCAACAATATGCGGCCTTCAAGCCAGAGCCATTAGAGAGATGAAAGAAATTAGAGGGAAATGAATAGGAAAAGAAGAATTCAAACTATCAGTATTTGCAGATGGCATGATTCTATACTTAGAGAATCCAAAAAATTCTACCAGAAAACTTCTAGAATCAATAAATGAATCCAGCAAAGAAGCAGGCTATAAAACCAACACCCATAAATCAATTGCATTTCTATACATCAGATATAAACCCTCTAAAGATAAATATTGAAAACTATCCCATTCACAATAGCCTCAAAAAACAAAAACAAAACAAAACAAAAAAAACTTGGGAATCAATTTAACAAAAGAGGTGAAAGACCTCTACAATGCAAACTACAAGACACTAAAGAAATAAATTGAAGAAGACCTTAGAACATAGAAAAATCTCTCATACTACTGAATAGGCAGAATTAATATTTTCAAAATGGCCATACTACCCAAAGTGCTATATAGATTCAATGTTATTCCAATTAAAATCTCAATGTTATTGCTTGTAGAAATAGAAAAGTCAACCATGAAATTCATTTGGAAGAATAAGAGACCCAGAATAGCCAAAGCAATCCTTAGCAAGAAGAGAGAAGCAGGAGGCATCACAATACCAGACATTAAATCATACTACAAAGCTATAGTAACACAAACAGCTTGGTACTAGCACCAAAATAGACATGTAGACCAATGGTATAGAACAGAAGACACAGAGACAAACCCACTTTAATACAGTTACAGTAAACATAGGAGCCAAACACATACACTGGAGAAAAGATAGCCTTTTCAACAAATGGTGCTAGGAAAACTGGAAATCCATACGCAGTAAAATGAAACTAAACCCCTATCTCTCACCATGCACAAAATTCAACTCAAAGTGGATCAAGGACCTGGGAATTAGACCAGAGACCCAACATCTAATAGAAAAAAAAAAAAAAGGCCCAAATCTTCATCATGTTGGATTAGGATCTTACTTCCTTAACAAGATCCCCATAGCACAAGAATTAAAATCAAGAATCAGTAAATGGGATGGATTCAAACTAAAAAGCTTCTTCTCAGCAAAAGAAACAATCAATGAAGTGAATAGAAAGCTGACATTCTGGGAACAAATCTTTGCCACACGCACATCTGATAAAGCACTAATCTCCAGGATATATAAAGAACTCAAAAAACTTAACACCAAAAAACAAACAACCCAATCAATAAATGGGCCAAGGAGCTGAACAGAAACTTCACAGAAGAAGATACACAATCTATTAACAGATATGAAGACATGTTCAACATCTCTAGCAATTAGAGAAATGCAAATAAAAACTACTCTAAGATTTTATCTCACTCCAGTCAGAATGGCAATCATGAAGAATACAAACAACAATAAGTGTTGGCAAGGTTGTGAGGGAAAAGGCACACTCATACATTGCTGGTGGGACTGCAAATTGGTAAAACCAATCTAGAAAGCAGTATGAAGATTCCTTAGAAAACTTGGAATGGAACCACCATTTGACTCAGTTTTCCCACTCTTTGGTCTATACCAAGAAACCTTAAAAACAGCATACTACAGTATTGTGTGGGGAGCTAGCTCCATGCTACACCTTTAAGATGGCGACTAGCCATTGTGAAAAGTAGGTAAACAGGAAGGGCACGGAGGAAGGAGGGACTATGTGATTGGTTTACTATTGGTCCCGTGAAATTGATCAGTTCATGGACAGAATTCAGGGGGCTTGTGTGCCTTGCCACATGGACAGCTGCTGGCTACATGCATTGTTTCTAATTGGCCAAATGGCCCTATAAGTTGAATGCTTGTTCCACAAATAAATAAGTGCCTGCTTTGACTGGTCTCCCTGGTGCATCTGATTGTCCTGCATGGAGGGCTGGGAACGGGCGGCCAGTTGGCTCCAACTCTTCCTGACTTCCACTGCTAGGTGAATGTTGGGGTGCCTCTTCAGCCCACTGGTTCAGCACGGACCATAACCCCCGCAGTATTGCAGCCATTGCAATGTTTATAGCAGCTCAATTCACAATAGCTAAACTGTGGAACCAACCTAGATGCCCTTTGATAGATGAATGGATAAAGAAACTGTGGTATATATAAACAATGGAGTATTACTCAGCAATAAAAATTATGGCATTTGCAGGTAAATGGATGGAGTTGGAGAATATCATGCTAAGTGAAATAAGCCAATCCCAAAACTCCAAATGCTCAATGTTCTTTCTGATAAGTGGATGCTGATCCATAATATGGGGAAGGACACGGGAAGAAAGGAGGAACTTTGGTCACAGGGATGGGAGGGGAGAGGGGGCAGAGGAACAATAAAGGTGGTGGAATATGATGGACATAATAGCCCTAGCTTTATGTATGATTGCATGTATGTTGTGATTCTACATCACATACAACCAGAGAAATAAAAACTTTGTGCTCCATCTGTGTACAATGAATGAAAATGCATTCTGCTATCATGTATACATAAGTAGAATAAATAAATAGATTAAATTAAAAAAAGAGAGACACATCTCGTAGGAAATGTTATCCACAGAGTGAAGGTGGAAGGTTGGGAAAAAGCATACCACTCACATGGACTGATTACACAAGCAAGAGTTTTTATTCTCATATCAAACAAAGTATACTTCAAGCCAAAGTTAGTCAAAAGGGAAAAAGAAGGTCATTTCATATTGCTTAAGGGAACCATACATCAGTAAGACATAAGAATTGTAAATATATATGCCCCAAACAATAAAGCAACTATGTTCACCAAACAAAGTCTTTTCAATTTCAAGAGTGAAATAGATCACAACACAATAATACTGAGTGACTTCAACACACCTCTTTACCACTGGATAGATCTTCCAAACCAAAGTTAAAAAAAAAGTATTGAATTCAATAATACAATCAGTAATTTAGACTTAAAAGACATATGGAATATTTTATCCATCAATGAGTAAATACACTTTCTTCTTAGCAGTATGTAGATCTTTCCCTAAAGTAGACCATATATTATGACACAAAGCAACTATTAGCAACTAAAAATCTGGAGTATTTTTGTATTCGCTAATAATTGCTTTGTGTCAACTACCCTGCATTCTTTCAGACCATAATGGAATGAAATTAGAAATCAATGATAAAATAAAAACTAGATGCTACCACAAAACTTAGAGACTAAACAATATGCTATTGAATGAAAAATGGATTAGAGAAGACATCAATCAGAGAGGAGATTAAAAAATTATTAGAGGTAAATGAGAATTGTGATACAACATATCAAAATCTCTGGTACACTATGAAGGCAGTACTAAGAGTAAACTTTATTGCATAGAGATGATTCCTTAAAAGAATAAAAAGTCAACAATTAAATGACCTGAAATTACATTTCAAAGCCCTAGGAAACAAATAAATCAACACCAAAAATAATGAAGACAGCAAATAATTAAAATCAGAGTTGAAATCAATGGAATCGAAATAAGCTAACCCCATAAAACCAACTGCCAAATATTTTCTCTGATAAGTGGATGCTGATCTATAATAGGGGTGGGGGGAACATGGGAGAAAAGGAGAGACTTTTGATAGGGCTTAGGGGAGAAAGGGAAATGGAGGGGACATGGGAGAAGGAAAAATGGTAGAATGAGATGGAAATCATTACACTTGATACATGTATGAAGACACGAGTTGTGTGACTGTACTTTGTGTACAACCAGAGAAATGAAAAATTGTGTTCCATATGTGTACTATAAATGAAAATGCATTAAGCTGATTTAAAAATATTGAAAAGAAAAAAAAAAGAAAATATTTGGTAGTTGATAATTATAAAAAGGAGAAGATCAGCATGGTTGCTATTCTGAAATTTTTCTTGGGCCCTAAACTTATTATAAATTATAAATTTTATCAGAATTTTTTTCTGTAATATTTACAAATGACATATTCATGTGTGGCTTAACCCATTAACCAGAGTAAAGAAGTTTGGAGTTTTTAAAAATTTGTATCTGTTAGGAATAATTTGGGGAAGTAGAATTATTATCAATTGCTATGGTCTAAATATATTTATCCCCACACAGATTCACATATTGAAACCTAGTCCCTGTGGAATAGTATTAAGGAGCAGGGATTCTGGGAGCAATTAAGTTTTCAGGAATCCATCTTCATGAAATGGGACTAGTGCCCTTATGGGGGGCTTCAAAGGAGCTCTTTTTCCTCTTCCACCAGGAGAGAACACAGCAAGAGGCTACGATCAGCAAACAGTGAGGCCCTCACCCAACATTGAATCTGTTGGTACTTTGGTCTTGGCTTTCCCAGTGTCCCAATAAATTCATATTGTTTACAAATTACAAAATAGAATGTGTTCTGTTGTAACAACTCAAAGGGACTGAGACATAAGCATTATGGAAAAAATAGCTTTAGTGTAAAAATGAGCCTGACACATTGTGGGAAAGACCAGGGACATGTCTGAAAATAGTATGTAAGGATCAGATAAAAGTCAGCCAATCAGAGATCTCAAAGCCAGACACATCTAATTCCCAGAATGGAAGTGGGAAGGAGAACTGCTGAAGAAGTCCACAGAAGTCTGTGTTTTTTGGAGAACTTGGGGTCACTTTTGTCATGGGGGCAGACAGGAAGAAGGGTTATATGTGAAGCATGGGAGGATGAGGACAGGTTTAAATTCACAGGTATCTTTATCATGACATTCAAAAACTAAAGTCTTTCATTACTTCACTTTCTCCTATCAGAAATATCACTTTTGGTCAGAATAACTCAGAACATAAGGGAAAGAAGATTTTCTGGGGACTATGGTTCCAGCCTAGCCAAGAAGACACTTTACAAAACACTACACAATTAACAGGCAACAAAAGGAATCTTGGGGAAATGCCATTTGTGAGTTTTTACAGTCACATCTAGAATCCTTGTATTGCTCTTTTATCTTCATAGACTAATATTAGATATATCAACAGAAATTACAAGTTTTTCATTTTGAGACTTTCTGCTTTGCAATTGAAACTACGTTTTGTAAATGAAAGAAAATATTTGACACAATATTGACTTAAACACAGGAAAACCATAATTCAAAAGTTCAATTTGCATTAAAGGAAAAATATTCAAAACTCATATAAATGGTGCACCATCAGCCCTTTTCTTCATTTTATAGTACCTTATACTACAGGGTTATGAATATATGCTCTTTTGTTTTATGAGAAATAAAATTAGAACTAACAGCTGGTGCCTCATAATTTTGTTTTCAAGAGAGCAATACTGAATGGTGCAGAATTTGGCATTCTTCCTATACCTCAAGCATTCTCCCTCTAACATGTGTACTTGACTGGTAGAAAGAGACCTAGATAAAATAGAGACCTACTCCTTCTATGCAAGCATTTATGTTAGTATATATTTGAAAAGAGTTTTTTATGAAGATATACATATACATTTTAGAAGAGACCACATTTCCTTATTTTCTTTTGGAGTACTTTGGGCAATGCATAGTTGTGGGTTTGGCATTTTTCTGACTCACACTGATATACTGTCAAGGATTTAGAACCCAAATTTCTTTGCAAATGTTGTGGGGCTTGTTACTTTGTACTTTATAATAAGATTTCTGGATAAAGGTGGTATAATAAACAGATACTTTTATCTTGTTTTTCTCCTGACACCTAACTAAATTGAGAGAGAGATAATTTTTATGTGACATACATTTACAGAGACAGAGAATTGGAGACTAGAAAAGAGTGATGACATTTTGGAATTACAAAGCAGATGAAGGGGTAGACTAGCTTAAGAAGCCTAGGAAAGCTGGATCCTATGATGGCAACTTGTAAAGCTGTATGGGTTAATTATACAAAACAGCCAGGAATCAGGAATCTGTGATATCCAGACCTATGTTAGACAAAAGAGGGCTGTTTTGAAGTCCAAATAAAGGCCATAGTTTCCTTCTTTCTCTCCTTCTCCCTTCCTTCCTTCCCACTCTGTTTCCTCCTCTCCCTCTCCATTTTCCCCCTTTTCTTTCTCCTCCTCCCTCCTTGTCCTCCTCTTCTCTCCCTCTTTTATTCCTCATTCACACAGTGAACATAATTTTGGATGCCCTCATGATTACCTATGAATCTACTCAATCAGATTGACCACCTGGTACATAAATTAAAGGACTATTAGGAGAGGAAGATCTCATCTGGAAGATAAATATGAGGATGATCTCAAAACTGTGTCCACTCTCTGTGAAATTAGGATGATAATATAGTCATTCCGATGGAATTAACAACCCCATAGTCATCTCTTGACTGAGTTTACATGACAGAAGCATTGGTTGACCATCTGCTGATGCCCTCATATACAGTTCACATGTTGGAGGGATACAGACATTGTAGAAATGGCCAAAGAATATTAATCACTATTCTGTCACCACAATACTGAATCCTTCTGGTGGGTTCAGATGGTTATTCTTTTCTTACTACACACAGTGGATCTTTGATCCCGCGGTGATGGTTTCCTCTGTTTACGTGTCTAGCAATGGACTAAACCTATAAGAATTCCCTAAACCATCCCAATGTTTCCTACTAGCATTTTCTATTTTTCAGACTTTCTTGATCCTCATACAGTAGGAACAATGACAATCTACATGTCATTGTTCAGACTTGGCAATGTATGCCTCCTGAACTGTTCTTAAAAACAGCTCTTCTCTGCTAGACCTTCACTAGACCATGGTCTGCACACTGACACTGGGTCCCTCATCATTTCTAATCATCTCGCTAAGTGCAGTGAATATATACTTAACATTTACAGTCTGAGAGTAGAATTGGGTTATGAAAGAGGATTGAGAGATAAGAACCAATCTATCTAAGACTGATCTTTAAATTCATCTCCCACAAAAGGAGTAGTTCTCCTATAAAGATCCAAACTTGATGGTTTCAAGATGGTGGATAGAGCAGGTTACTTTCTTAGCTGCTCTATGGTGTGAAACCAAGAAAGCAGACCTCAGCAAGGTGGGTGAATGGAAAAAAAGGTGGAGTCAGGAGGCCTTTACTGGAATTCAATACTGGACACTCAAAGCAGATTGGGGACTCAATAGGTTGGATATAATAAAATAAGGAAGAAATCTCCAGCACCACAACCACTGCTTCAGCTGAAGGAACCAGCCAGAGTGGTCCCTCTGCTATGCAGCAGAGGGATAAAGGAATTAAAAGAACACACATATTTGGAGGACTGAGGTATGTCTGGGTATGGAGAGTTTAGAGACCAAAGACTGCCTGACTAAACTGAAAAGGTACAATAGCCTTGTACAGGAAAGAAACTACATCTCTCCTGGCAGCATGTGAAGGACAGAGGAAGGAATCATTTCACAGCTTTGGTGCAAGGACCAGTAGCTGGGGGAGCCAAATCCTGGCAAACCCATATGGCCCAAAATAGAGGCCTGGCAAACTCACACTGCATGATGTAAAGTGTGCCTAAATGACCAGCAGAACATGTGGACAGAAGTTTACATAGGGGACAACTGGTCACAGAAACCCAACCAGCTCTTCCCTTCCTCCTGCAATCTGATTGGTAGTAGGACTGACTGGTAGAGGGGGGCCTGGCCAGGAATTTGAAAGGGCAGGGGCAAGCCAGGAATGGTGGTTCATGTCTGTAACCCTAGCAGCTTTGCGGGCTGAAGAAGGAGGGTTGTGATTTCAAAGCCATCCTCAGCCACAGCAAGCCACCAAGCAACTCAGTGAGACCCTGTATCTAAATAAAATACAAAATAGGCTGGGGATGTGGCTCAATGGCAGAGTGCTCTGTGTTCAATCCCCAGTACCTCCCATCAAAAAAAAAAAAAGTGAGATGAAAGGGCAGGGGCAGGAGAGATTGAATTTGGAGACTGAACCCCAGACCAGGAAAATCAGGGTATGCAGGTGACATAGTAGACTAAAAAATAGCTGCACCACTACACAAATGGAACCCAAAGGAGTGCATTCTCTGAGTGAACTGGTAATCGCTGGACCCTGGAGGTGTACTAATTTAGAATCTCCAGACCAACTGGCATCCAACAAAGAGCCTGGAGCCCACCTAGGTCCAAACCTCCCCACCCCAGGAATTGTACCTACGGTATTACCTTTCTCAACTTAACAATCCCACTGTGAGGGTGGAGCAAACATCATACTCCAGACAACCCCACCTAACTACTAAGAAAGAAAGCTGAGAATCTTTTGAACTCCAATAGAAACAATTCTTAACTTTTAATCGAGAGTTTTTTTCTTTTTTCTCTGCTTAATTATGTTCTTAATGGTTTGCGAACACTTATTTATATTTGTTTATTTTTCTTTTGTCATTTCAAACATTTTTGAAACAAGTTATTTTTTATGATCAGTTTTCTTGAGGACTAGGAAGTTTGATTAGTATTTTTCAGTTTTGTTTT
Source organism: Geosciurus inauris (assembly GCA_004024805.1). Lineage (NCBI taxonomy): Eukaryota > Metazoa > Chordata > Mammalia > Rodentia > Sciuridae > Geosciurus > Geosciurus inauris. The sequence goes on from PVHX01011647.1 coordinate 21,664, forward strand.
GTATTCTTTTATTTTTAATTTTTAAAAATTTTAATTATATGTTATTTATCTCACTTATCTGTTTCTCCTGAATCTCATTCCCTTTTGTTCTGCTAATAGCAAATATCTATAGTACTGTCTTTTACTCTTTAAATTTTTACTTCTATATCCTCTACTCCTCTCTCAGAATAATCACATCTTATGTCCCTTCTGTTCTTTCCCTGTCTATGATTTAAAATTGTAAACTTTTTACTAATTTACTGTTTTTATTGTAGGCAATAACTGATCACATCATTTCTGTTTATTGTGACAACATTATAGACATCATAGCAGGAAATATTTGGTTTCATGTTGTATATTGCATTGGTTGTTGTTATTATTTATCTCTCCCTAAACACTGAGGTACTGGAACCCTATTGGGACACTATAAATCTACAGGGTAGACACTTTACTACCTCAGATTTATACTTTTAGATGAGTAGACATACAAATAACATGAAAAAGTAAGGAAACAAATTGCCTCAAACAAAGATAGCTCAATAGAATCCATTACCACTACAGAGTAAGAGTTTAGAATGTACATAGGTAAACTAATCTATAAGGTAACGGACAATCCAAGGAATGATATCAGAGAGAAAGTACAGGGAGTAAAAGAACACTTCAATAAAGAGATAGAAATTCTGAAAAAGAATCAAGCAGAAATCCTCAAAATGAAGGAAGGAGTCAATAAACCAAATTAAAAATTCAATGGAAGGAATAACCAATAGACTAGACCACTTGGAAGGCAGAGTTTCAGTAATGAAGACAAAATATATAATTTTGAAAATAAAATTGACCATGGAGAAAAGATGTTAATGGACCATGAACAAAACTTCCAAGAAATATTAGATAACCTGAAAAGACCAAATTTAAGATTTATCAGGATAGATGAAGGCTCAGAGATATAAACCAAAGGAATGTACAATCTTTTATATGAAATAATATCAGAAAATTTTCCAAACCTAAAGAATGAAATGGAAAATCTGATACAGGAGGCTTACAGGACCCCAAGTATACAAAATTACAGCAAACTCACACCAAGGAACATAATTAAGAAATTCTTAACATATAAAATAAAGATAGAATTTTAAAGGCTGCTAGAAAAAAAGTCACATTTAGAGGGAAACCAATCTCAATCTCAGCTGATTTCTCAAACCAGACCCTCAAAGTTAGGAGGTCTTTGAATAATATATATCAAGGTTTGGAAGAAATGGATGTCAGCCCAAAATATCATACCCAGCAAAACCAAGCTTCAAAATTGATGACGAAGTAAAAACCCCCCATAATAAACAAAAGTTAAAAGAATTCACAACTAGAAAGCCTGCACTACAAAACATACTCAATAAAGTATTTCATGAAGAAATGAAAAATAAAAATGAAAACCAGCAAAGGGAGAAAATACAATAGAAGAGTCATCAATCAAATGAGAAATTTATTCAAATTAAAAACCAGAAATAAAATGTCAGGAAATAAAAGTCATTTCTCAATAATAACCTTAAATGTAAATGGGCTAAACTCATCAATCAAAAGATATAGACTGGCCAAATGGATTCAAAAACAAGACCCAACAATATGCTGTCTCCAACAGATTCGCCTCATAGGCCAACATCAACATCAACAGACTGCAGGTGAAAGGATGGGAAAAAAAAAAACATAACATGCACATGAACAAGCAGGGGTTTCTATCCTTGTGTCAGATAGTGGACTTCAACCTGAAGTTAATCAGAAGGGACAAAGAAGGACATTTCATACTGCTTAGGGGAATTCATATCAACACAATATAACAATTATAAATATTTATGCCCCAACAATGGAGTATCTACATATATCAAACAAACTCTTCCCAACAATGGATCATCTACATATATCAAACAAATCTTCCTCAACTTCAAGAATTAAATATTCCACAATAAAATAGTACTGGATGACTTTATACACACCTTCCTTAGCACTGGATAGATCCTCCAAACAAAAATTCAAGAAAGAAGCTATAGAACTAAAAAATACAATTAAGACTTAACAGACTTATGTAGAATGCTTTATCTATCAATGACTGAATACACTTTCTTCTCAGCAGCACATGGATGCTTCCCTAAAATAGACTATATCTTAGGCCACAAAGCAACACTTAGCAAATTCAGAAAAGTAGAAATGATACCTTGCATTTTATCAGATTGTAATGGAATGGAATTAGAAATTAATAATAAAATAGAAAATGGAAACTAACACCTGGAGACTAAATAATATGCTATTGAATGACCAATGATGAGCAGAAGAAATTAGGGATGAAATAAAAAATTCTTAGAGGTAAATGAAAATAGCAAGACAACATATAAAAATATCTGGGAAGTACTGGAAGGTAGTACTAAGGGAAAGTTCATTGCATTCAGCTCATTAATTAAAAGAATAAAAAGCCAACAAATAAATAACCTAATATTACATCTCAAAGTACTAGGAAAAGAATGAATCAACACCAAAGGCAGTAGAAGACAGGAAATAATTAAAAATCAGAGCTGAAATCAATAAAATTGAAAAAAAAACAATCAACAAAACAAAAAGTTGAGTCTTTGAAAAAATAAATAAAATTAATACTTAGCCAAGCTAATGAAGAGAATGAGAGAGAAAACTCAAATTACTAAAATTTGTGATGAAAAAGGAAATATCACAAAGGATACCACTGAAATACAGATGATAATCAGAAACTATTTGGAAAATTTATATGCTAATAAAACAGAAAATCTTGAAGGCATTGACAAATTTCTAGAGACACATGACCTACCCAAATTGAATTGGGAGGATGTAGAAAGTTTAAACAGATCAATTTCAAGCAATGAAATTGGAAACACCATCAAAAGCCTATCAAGAACATCCCATCTATCAGAGATGGATTCTCAACTGAGTTATACCAGACTTTTAAGAAGAACTAATGCCAATCTTCCACAAGTTATTCCATGAAATAGAAAAGGAGATAACCTTTATAAACTCATTCCATGAAGCTAGTATCACCCTGATACCCAAATCAGAAAAAGACATATGAAGGAAAGAAAATTTTAGACCAATATCCCTGATGAACATAGATGCAAAATTTCTTAATGAAACACTACCAAATCTTATACAAAAGCATATTTAAAAGACAGTGTATCATGATCAAGTAGGGTTCATCCCAGAGATGCAAGGTTGGTTCAACATATGGAAATCATAGGAAAATTATACAATTCACAATAGTATCAAAAAAATATTTGGGAATCAATGTAACAAAAGAAGTGAAAGACCCCTGCAATGAACACTTCAGAACACTAAAAAAAGAAATTGAAGAAGACCTTAAAAGATGGAAAGATCTCTCATGTTAGATAGGCAGAATTAATATTTTCAAAATGGCCATACTACCAAAAGTACCATACAGATTTAATATAATTTCTACTAAGGTTCCAATGACATTCTTTATAGAAATAGAAAAAGCAGTCATGAAATTAATTTGGAAAACTAAGACACACAGAAGAGACAAAGCAGCCCTCAATGAGAAAAGTAAAGCAAGCAGCATCACAATACCAGACTTTAAATTATAGTACAGAGCTACAGCAGCAAAGGCAGCATAGTATTGGCACAAAAACAGACATGAAGAACAATAATACAGAATAAAGGACACAGAGACAAAACCACATAAATATGGTTATCTCATATTAGACAAAGGCACCATAAACATACATTGGATAAAAGATAGCTTCTTCAACAAATGGTACTGGGAAAACTGGAAATCCATATGTAACAAAAGGAAGTTAGACTCCTATCTCTCACCCTGCACAAAGCTCAACTCAAAGTGGATCAAGGACCTAGGCATTAGACTAGAAATCCTGAACCTACTAGAAGAAAAAATAGGCCCAAATTTTCATCATACCAGCTTAGGAACTGAATTCCTCAACAAGATCTCTAAAGCACAAGCAGTAATATCAAGAATCAATAAATGGGATGATACTAAACTAAAAAAACTTCTTTACAGCAAAGGAAATATCAAGAATGTGAACAGAGAGCCTACGGAATGGGAGGAAATCTTTGCCACCTGCACCTCAGATAGAGCATTAATCTCCAGGATATGTAAAAAAACTCAAAAAACTTAACACCACAAAAACAAATAACTCAATCAATAAATGGGCACAGTAACTGAACAGACCCCTCACAAAAGAAGAAATATGATTTGTCAACAAATATATGAAAAAAAATGTTCAAAATTACTAGCAATTAGAGAAAAGCAAATTAAAACTACACTGGGATTTCATCTCACTCCTGTTAGATTATCAAAAATGAAGTAATAATAAAAGTTGAAAAGGATGTGGGGAAAAAGGTTCACTCATTCATTGCTGTTGGGACTACAACTTTGTGCAACCACTATGGAAAGCAATATGGAGATTCCTCAGAAAACATGGAGTGGAACCACCATTTGACCCAGTTATATCACTCCTTGACATCTATGCAAATGACTTAAAATCAGCATACTATATAGATGCAGCCACATCAGTATTTATAGTAGCTCAATTGACAATAGCTAGACTATGGAACCAAACTAGGTGTCCTACAACAGATGAATGAATAAAGAAAATGTGGTACATATATATAATGGAATATTAATCAACCATAAAAAGAATGAAATTATGGCATTTGCCAGTAAATAGTTGGAACTAGAGACTATCATGCTAAGTGAAATAAGTCAATCTCCAAAAACCAAAGGCTTTGTTCTCCCTGATATGTGGATGCTGACTCATAACGGGGGGAGGGGAGTTCACCAGATTGGGCAGAGGGGAAGAGGGATGAAGGGAGTGGGGATGGGATGGGAAAGAATATAATTTCCTATAGTCAAATATTAACACACATAATGTACATCATGTACAACTACAAAAATGGGAAATTATACTCGATGTATGTATGATATGTCAAATGCAGTCTACTGTCACTAAAACTAAAAAGAACAAATAAAAAAACTTATAAAAAATTATGAGGGACTCCTGCAAGAGATCCTGCCTAAGTGAGGTTTGGGCCTGCCCCCAGTTCTGCTCCAGAGTTCCTGTGAACAAGTAGGAAACACAAGAGAGGGCCCAAAATTGCCCGCAGGGACCTCCATGGGAGCCCAGCCAAGGGAAGATCCAAAACTACTAGTTACCAGACACAGGGGAGCCCACACCCACAGTAAGAGTTATCCACAGAGATCCCAGCATGAGACTCTGCCCAAGTGAGGCCTGGGCCAGCTCCCATTTCTTCTCCAGAGTTCCTGCCAACCCTGGTGGGATCACAAGGGAGTTCCTGCCAACCTGGTGGGATCCCAAAGCCACCCTCAGGGACCACCAAGGGAGACCAGCCAAGGCCACTCCCACTGCCCTCTTGATACTTCCACTACCACTGCCACCAAATTTAGTGGCAGTAGTGTCCATCTGGGGACACCTGCTGGGGACCAGAATTAACTCCAAGGTGAGATACAGGTAATCTCTAGTGTCAATACAAGATTATAGGATAGAAACCTCAATACCTTAGATCGGCATTGCAAGAAAAGAAGATACATAATCAACATGAAAAAAAAAAAAAAGGAAGAAAGTGCCCCAAATAAAGCTTGATACCACAAGAGAAGAAAGTGCCCCAAATAAAGCTTGATATCATTGACAGCACAGTTGATGAAATATCGGATTAAAAATTCAAAATGTACATAATTACAATGATCTGTGAATTAAAGAATGACATAAGCAAGCAAATACGATGAAAAATGGATCAATCCAAAAAAGAAATAGTAGAGCAAATAAAGGCAACTATTGATCACTCTAACAAAGAGATAAGAGACTAAATACAAATAGCAAAAGATCACTTTAAAAAGAACTAAATATTGTAAAAAAAAAATCAGAAATTTTTGAAATGAAGGAAACAATAAACCAATTAAAAAACTCAATAGGAAGCATCACTAGCAAACTAGATCACCTGGAAGATAGAACCTTGAATTAAGAAGACAAAATATACAATCTTCAAAATACACTTGACCATAAAGTGAAGATGGTAAGAAATCATGAACAGAACATACAAGAATTATGGCACAGCATCAAAAGATCACATCTAAGATTTATTGGGATAGAAGATGGTGCAGAATTTCAAACCAAGGGAATGCACAATCTCTTCAATGAAATAATATCAGAAAATTTCCCACACATGATAAATGAATTGGAAAATCAAATACAAAAGGCTTACAGGACTCTAAATGTACACAATTACAACAGATATACACCAAGCCGCATTATAATGAAAATGCCCAGCATACAGAATAAGGATAGAATTTTAAAGGCCGCAAGAGAGAGGAATCAGATTACATATAAGGGGAGATCAATTCGGATCTCAGCAGATTTTTCAACCCAGACTTTAAAAGCCAGGAGATCACAGAACAACATATAGCAAGCTCTGAAAGAAAATGGATGCCAACCAAGAATCTTATATGCAGCAAAATTGAGCTTCAGATTTAATGATGATAAAAACATTCCATGATAAACAAAAGTTAAAAGAATTTACAGAAAAAAGCCTGCACTATGCAACATTCTTGGCAAAATATTCCATGAAGAGGAAATGGCAACCAACAATAAAAATATGCAAACAGAGGAACTACACTAAAAATAGAGGGGATAGTCAAAGGTAAAAACCCAAAATAAACCAAAATAATAACCCTGAATTTGAATGACCTAAATGCACCAATTAAAAGACATGGACTGAAAGACTGGATTAAAAAAAAGACCCAACAATATGCTGCCTTCAAGAGACTCATCTCATAGGAAAAGACATCCATAGACTGAAAGTGAAAGGCTGGGAAAAAACATATCATTCACACGGACCATGTAAACAAGCAGGAGTTTCTATCCTCATATCAGATAAAGTGGACTTCAAACCAAAGCTGGTGAAAAGGAATAAAGAGGGAAATGTCATACTTCTTAAGGGAATCATACATCAACAAGACATAAATATCATAAATATATTTGCCCCTCAAAATGGGGCTTCTACATATATCAAACAAAGCCTTCTCAAATACAAGAATCAAATAGACCACAACACAATAATACTTGGAGACTTTAACACAGCTCTCTCACCACTGGATAGATCTTCCAGCCAAAAACTAAACAAAGAAACCACAGAACTCAATAAAACAGTCAGTAATTTAGACTTAACAGACATATATAGAATGTTCCATCCATCAACAAGTGAACACCTTTTTTTTCTCAGCAGCACATGGATCCTTTTTCAAAATAGATCATATGTTATGAAACAAAGCCAGTATTAGCAAATAGAAAAAAAAAATAGAGATACTATCCTGCATCCTATCTGACCACATTGGAATAAAATTAGAAATCAATGACAGATTAAAAAATAGAACCTACTCCAACACCTGCAAACTAAATAATATGCTATTGAATGATGCATGGATAACAGAAGACATCAGGGAAGAGACAAAAAAATTCTTAGAGATAAGTGAAAATTCTGATACAACATATCAAAATCTCTGGACAATCATGAAGGCAATGCTAAGAGGAAAGTTCATTGCATTAAGCTTATTCATTAAAAGAAGTAAAAGTCAACAAATAAATGACTTGAATCTTAGAAAAAGAAGAACAAACCAACACCAAAAAAAGTACAAGACAGGAAATAATTAAAATTAAAATAATTAAAATAACAAATAGGGCTGGATTTGTGGCTCAGTGGTAAAGCGCTGGCCTCTCACATGTGAAGTACAGGGTTCAATCCTCAGCACCACATAAGAAAAAAATAAAGAAATTGTGTCCATCTACAACCAAAAAAATTTTAAAAAAAGAAATAATAAATAAAATGATTAAAATAATTGAAATCAATGAAATTGAAACAAAAGAAACAATTCGAAAAATTGACAAAACAAAAAGCTCGTTCTTTGAAAAGATAAACAAAATTGACAAACCCTTAGCCACACTAATGAAAAGAAGGAGAGAGAAAACCCAATTGACTAAAATTCGTGATAAAAAAGGAAATATCATGACAGACACTACTGAAATACAGAGGATAATTAGAAACTATTTTGAAAATTTATACTCCAGTAAAATAGAAAACCCTGAAGACATCAACAAATTTCTAGAGGAATATGACCTACCCAAATTGAACCAAGAGGTCATACATAACTTAAACAGATCAATTTCAAGCAAGGAAATAGAAGATATCATCAAGAACCTGCCAACCAAGAAAAGCCCAGGACAAGATGGATTTTCATTTCAGTTATACAAGAATTTATACCACTACTCCTCAAACTATTTCATGAAATAGAAAAAGGTGGGAACCCTTCCAAACTCATTCTATGAGGCAAGTATCATCTGATTCCAAAACCAGACAGAGACACATCAAAGAAAGAAAATTTCAGACCAATATCTCTGATGAACATACAAATATTCTCAATAAAATTCTGGCAAATTGCATACAAAAATACATCAAAAAAATAGTGCCCCATGATCAAGTGGGGTTCATTCCAGGGATGCAAGGTTGGTTCAACATATGGAAATCAATAAACATAATCCATCACATCAATAGACTTAAAGTTAAGAGTCATATAATTTTATCAATCGATGAAGAGAAAGCATTTGACAAAATACAGCACCAATTTTTTTTTATGGTCAACACACTAGAAAATCTAGGGATAGTAGGAACATACTTCAACATTGCAGAAAGTATCTATGCTAAACCGAAGGCCAACATCTTCCTAAATGGACAAAAATTGGAAGCAGTCCCTCTAAAAACAGGAACAAAACAGAGATGCCCTCTTTTACTACTACTATTCAACATAGTCCTTGAAACACTAGCCAGAACAATTAGACATATGAAAAAATTAAAGGCATACAAATAGAAAAAGAAGAATTCAAGCTATCATTATTTGCAGATGACATGATTCTATACTTAGAAGATCCAAGAGATTCTACCAGAAAACTTCTAGAATTAATAGATGATTACATCAAAGTAGCAGGATATAAAATCAACACCCATAAATCAATTGCATTTCTACACATCAGATAAACCCTCTGAAAGAGAAATATTGAAAACTATCCCATTCACAATAGCCTCAAAAAAAAAAAAAAGATAAAATACTTGGGAATCAATTTAACAAAAGTGGTGAAAGACCTCTGTGATGCAAACTACAAGACATTAAAGAAAGAAATTGAAGAAGACCTTAGAAAATGGAAATATCTCCCATGCTCCTGAATAGGTAGAATCAATATTTTCAAAATGGCCATACTACCCAAAGCACTACATAGATTCAATGTGATTCCAATTAAAATCCCAACATCATTCCTTATAGAAATAGAAAAGGCAATCATGAAATTCATTTGGAAGAATGAGAGACCTAGACTAGCCAAAGCAATCCTTAGCAAGAAGAGAGAAGCAGGAGGCATAACAATACCAGACATTAAATTATACTACAAAGCTATAGTAACACAAATGGCATGGTACTGGCACCAAAATAGACATGTAGACCAATGGTATAGAATAGAAGACACAGAGACGAACCCACTTACATACAGTTACCTTATACTAGACAAAGGAGCCAAACACGTACACTGGAGAAAAGATAGCCTTTTCAACAAATGGTGCTGGGAAAACTAGAAATCCATATGCAGCAAAATGAAACTAAACCCCTATCTCTCACCATGCACAAAATTCAGCTCAAAGTGGATCGAGGACATGGGAATTAGACCAAAGACCCTGCATCTAATTGAGGAGAAAGTAGGTCCAAATCTTCATTAGGCCCCAAATTCCTCAACAAGACTCCAAAAGCACAAGAAATAAAAGCAAGAATCAATAAATGGGGTGGACTTAAACTAAAAAGCTTCTTCTCAGCAAAAGAAACTATCAATGAGGTAAACAGAGAGCCTACATTCTGGGACCAAAGTTTTGCTACATGTACATCAGATAGAGCACTGATCTCCAGGATATATAAAGAACTCAAAAAAGTTAACACCAAAAAACAAACAGCCCAATCAATAAATGTTCAACATCTCTAGCAATTAGAAAAATGCAACTCAAAACTACCCTAAGTTTTCATCTCACGCCAGTCAGAATGGTAATTATCCAGAATACAAACAGCAATAAGTGTTGGCGAGTGTGGGAGAGAGCTGGCCTGGGCGCTTCCACAGTACATAATGTGCAACAATATCAGGTTTTTCAATCATGTGGCTTTGGCCATAATTCCATCTTGTAACAAGTTCCACATTCCTGTGAATAGCCACAGGATGCTAATAGAATAGTCACACCCTGTACACCCTGTAGGGCTTGGAGGACAAAGGGCCTCTTAGCATATATAAAGAGGGATGTGAGCTCAATAGAGGAGAGTCTCTTGCCTTGTTCTATGTGTGCGTGCGTGCGTGTGTGTGTGTGTGTGTGTGTGTGTAATTTTCATCCGCAGCTCCCTCACCGATCCTGGTTTCACTCTGTGCCAACGTGGGCGCCGGCAGGCGAGGTTGTAGGGAAAAGGCACACTCATGGTGGGAGTACAAATTGGTACAACCAGTCTGGAAAGCAGTATGGAGATTCCTTAGAAAACTTGGAATGGAACCACCATTGGATCCAGCTATCCCACTCCTTGGCCTATACCCTAAAGATTTAAAAACAGCACACTACAATAAAGCAGTCACCTCAATGTTTATAGCCCCACAATTCACAATTGCAAAACTATGGAAGCAACCCAGATGCCCTTCAATAGATGAATGGATAAAGAAACTGTGGTATATAAACAATGGAATATCACTCAGCAATAAAAGAGAATAAAATTTTGGCATTTTCAGGCAAATGGATGGAGTTGGAGAATATCATGCTAAGTGAAGTAAGCCAATCCCAAAAAACCAAATGCCTAATGTTCTCTCTGATAAGCGGATGCTGATCCATAATGTGGAGAAGGACATGGGAAAAACGGAGGAATTTTGGTCACAGGAGTAGGAGGGGGAGGAGGCATGGGGATAGTAAAGATGGTGTAATGAGATGGACATCATAGCCCTAGCTTTATGCATGACTGAATGTATGTTGTGATTCTACATCACATACAACCAGAGAAATGAAAATTTGTGCTCCATCTGTGTACAATGAATCAAAATGCATTCTGCTATCATGTATACCTAAATAGAATAAATAAATAAATAAAGCTAAGAAAAGAAATTATGAGGAAAAAATTAAGAAATCTTCACAACCAAGCGGTAAGTTTTAGAACAGAGGACCTTGGGGAAGAAACTAGATCTTGGGAGTAGAGCACATGTGAATGAAATTAGTGGCCTTATAAAAGAGGCCCAAGATAGATCCCTGGTCTTTCACACCAGGTGAAAACCTATATATTGGATTTCCCAATGTGCAGTAATATGAGAAACAAATTTCTGTTGTTTATAAGCCAAAAAAAAAAAAAGAAAGAAAATCTAATTTATTCCAGATTAAAGTTCAGTCTTGATCAATCACTGTCTTTAATCCCTAGTATCTTGATACAACCAGGTGAGGTGCTAGTGCTTCTCCTACCATGAACACTATACTAGAGGAATGGAATAAAGCCGTTTTCTTCCATGTTATACTGCTACTTTACCCTGGGTCTGATACAACAAAAGTGGAAATTATGATTCTCTAACAAGATACAGTCCTATTGAAGTATGTACAGCTAGGAGGCAATTAACTTTTGCAACCTCAAGTTTTGAATAATGAATAGATCTGTAGTAGATGTAGTGGATAAGCCCCGAGTACTCTCCCTGGTTTTCATAACATGTGTACAACCAAATTGTCATTTAAATGTAAAAACAGAATGATGATATTTTCAGGCAGTGTCACAAAGCCTTCTGATCATCTTCATGTAGTCTTTCTTATCAGTGGATATAATCCTTACCTGGTTCCCAGTAGATGCAATCTTGTTGGCAAAGATAATAATGAGAGAGAGGAAAACATGAGATCCAGGACACAAGAGTCAACACAGAAAGGAAACAAGGACCATTTGGAAGATATTTAAAGGTGATTGCAAATTAACAAATGTGCAGACCTGCCAAACAAACAAACAAATAAACAAACTAGGAGGTTTAAACTTGACATAAAGTTCCTGGTTAAATTTCCCCACGAAGAGTAAATTGATAGAAAACCTAATGTGTTTTTATATACTACCCATAAATTTGTGAACATGAGGCAGAATTTGAAGCTAAACATTGCATATAAAACCTAGACATAACATGAAAGAATGATTAAATATAAGTAAATTCTGAGGAAAAGAAAAAAATCATCATTGTAAACATTTCACAGTTTTTAACAATCATAATAAAGCAAATTCTTAGATCTTATTTAAGTTATAATCACATTAGAAAGATCTATAGGTAGTATATAAAATGTGTGTATGTGTATGCATGTCAGCATCCCTTGGGGTGGTAGAGCTATGTGAAAGAAGCCAATTCCTTATCTTTCACAGTGATGTTAAAACCAAGGCTCGAGTTAAAAAAATACATAGCAGGGCCATTTTTTGTAATATTTCTCTAAAACATGAGACAAACTTCTAAGACAATTGACTGTGTTTATCTCTAATGTGTGGCAAGGAATGGGGAAGTACAGTGGTTCTTGCATTATAGGCCATGTGAAATCATTTGGCTCTATAAACTTCATGCCATGTTTTTGTTGAAATCACAATTAATTTAAACAAATGTTAAAACAGCAGAAGTTATGTTGAAATGCAGTCTATTGGTGAAATAGAAGAGAAAATTATCTGACTCTTAGGATAATTACTTTTCAGAACTTGATGAAGGACTTTGTTAAAGTCTCTGATTATTTTCTGAAGATCATAGTTTCTACAACTAACTCTTCAGTGGTATTTATGAAATCACTAGATTTTATAAATCATTTTCTCTTGTGTTTAATTTCTAGTATTGAATGAATAATTATGGTCAATTTTAAATGTCAGTGAGTAGTTTTTATAGTCATCCTTTTATACTCATAGAATTAATTTTGAATTTTCTTTCTTTCTTTCTTTCTTTCTTTCTTTTTCGGTACTGGAAATTGAATTCAGTGGCCCTTGAACACTGAGCTACATCCCCAGCCCTATTTTGTGTTTTATGTAGAGACAGGGTCTCACTGAGTTACTTAGCGCCTCGCCATTGCTGAGGCTTTGAACTTGGGATTCTCCTGTATCAGCCTCCCTAAGTGCTGGGATTACAGGATTGTGCCACTGCGCCCAGCTAATTTTGCATTTTCTAAATAATATTGAAAACATAAATTCATTATGATAAACTTGTGTATGTTTATTCAAACCAGTGTAACTTTCTTTTGGCTTAACTTCAAAAAATTTCAGTAACTTTAAAATGTTATTACAAGTGAAGAATGATACATTTTCTTCTCTATATGAACTCTGTGTGTGTGTGTGTGTGTTGCTGGAGACAGAACCCAAGGCCTTATAAATCTTATTATATTTGTATTCTGTGACTGAGCTACCTCTCCAGTCTTCAGGGGGGATTTCTAACTTTTGATTCCTTAGCTATCACTGAAAAGTGTTGTAATTATTTTATGTTGGAAATATATCATTGTTTATTTTTGAGTTAATAAAAAATACATCCAAAAGAACTGGATTAAAATCAAACAATTCCCAGTTCCAAAAGTGCATAATTTGGAGTGAAGGGAAATGAGAAATACAGGGAATATTTTTGAGCAAATGATATTATTATATCATGTATATATATATATATATGTATATACAGATATGTAACAATGATTTCCATCATTGTGTATGAATATAATGTCCCAATAAAAAATACAAAAGAAGAAAAAACAAAAATGCACAGATTTTCAAAAGTTAATTAACTTTTTGAGCTTCAGTTTTCTCAAAAATGTAAATTACGTCTGTCTTTCAAAAGTATAGTAAGATTAAAAGGGACAGTCTATAGAGAATACTGAAATAAATTCCTGACAAATAATATTTATTTTAAGCATTTCAGAGCAGGTCTCTTTCTTATTTTGTGTGCTCTGGGAGTGTGAACTGTAAATATGGATCCTAATTTATCCTTCTATTTGGAAAACTAAAGACAATTTTATAAAGAGCAACTAGCAATGCTGGGGGAGAAGATGTGCCCAGTACAGCAAAAGAACAGCAAATATTCTAAGAAACCTGTGGAGAATTAAGATAGATTTGGGGGAAAATGTAGGTTTTCTGAGTACAGAGCACACATTAAAATATGATTTAATTAAGACCCTAAAGATAGAGACCTCTAGATAGATTTAAAAGTTTTCTTTTTTTCCTTCAAGAGCCATTGGATTCTATTCCAGAGCAGTGAAGGAAAGGAAATCATTTTTTTCCCTCTCTTTCTCTCTTTTCCCTCCCCAGAAAGGATTTGGTTGTATTCCATATCACAAGTCTGTCTCTGTCTCATGCAACTGCTTGCATTCTCCATCTCTCCTTCTCTCCCTCCCTCCCTTTTCCCTCCCTTCTTTCTCTGCCACAATCCTTCCCCTTAGAGTCTATGATCTGCTAGTGCATGTGAACACAGATGCTGTCATCTTATCACTCTGTGAGGAATGGGGCTCAGGAAATGACACTGCTAGGGTGCTTCTCTGGCTGCTGTTTCAGCAAAAGGTAATAACTCATCTCTGTCCCTGAGCCAGAGGTTTGATGTCCCTGGTCAGTACACATAGGTAAAACTGTGGCAGGCAAACTTATTAGCTTGCAAGTAGAGTATTCTCAGGCCCTGTCTTCACTGTATTTCTCTAAACCACCAATTCATGTGGAGAAAGTAAGACCATAAAACTAGGAGGTAGAATTGTTGTGGGAGTTGATGCTTGAGGAATAAGAAAATAGGTTATAAAGGGAAAGAGGTATAAAGGGACAAGAGCCCTCAATTTTGTAGACACATTTATTCTATATAAAATATTCAACAGGGAAAATGCCCTGGAAGAAAATGCCTTCACTAGCTGCTGGGCACCTATGAGTGCCCTTGGAAGCACCTTCTTTTTGGAATTTAAAATAGCAAGTATATGGTGAGCACATACTGTGTCCTAAGAGCTATGGTAATCACTTCAGATTAGAGGCTCTCTCAACAAGTGAATGAAAGACATTTCTTTAGCCAATGATAACAGTAGTTAAAACCCCCAATAATGTATTAAAATGCATCTACATCTTTAGTATTTAAATTTATATCATGCATTCACTAGCCTATGCCCATAGGGCCACATTAAATTAACCTATAATTTATAATCTACAAGGGCCATTTTAGTTTCTATAAGAGAACAACATTTAAAGACACTTAGGAATCAATCTGAACACAAACTTCTTCAAAATTTTATGATTTTTTCTAAACTTTTGTGATTACATTGGCTATCTCCAAAATGACATTTTCTATAATGATTTGCCATTATCCTTTCTTTCCCCATAGCATCTAACTTAGGTTTTGAAGAAACATTTAGAAAATATTTCTCCAGTTTTTATAATAAATTAATTATAATAAGTGCAACTAGTTAAAAAGTTTTAGAAGTCTTCTGGAAGCCGAAACACATAGATGATTTAACAAGAAATCTCTTGCCTGTGCCCGTTTCTCTTGCTTTCAGTTTATTTTTATAGGTTTCACTATCAAAATGGGTTTTGTTGATTAATCTACTTAGCTACATGGGAGTTAGTCTAGATAGCTTGCACTTCGACTTCGTTTGTTTAATATTTACATTTATATAAGATAATTCATATTGTTTCACTGCTTTGTGCAGAGTATGCCATATATTAGGATTAAATAAGTATTTGTTGAATGACTAATGGATTTCCTACTTCCAGTTGAAGTAGGAAATGTTCTTCATTTAATGTCAATTAATTGACATGATATTCATAATTAAATAAAGTAATTTAGGAAAATAATCTTGCAATCCAGTAATGGAGTAACATGGAGTTACATGCTCAAAATAATTGTTGACTTTTCCCCACAAATGTATTACCTGTACCTGATACATAGTTAAATGTTCATTGATTTCTGATTTATCTTTGTTTTGTCACAAGGAGCACTTAACATCTATTATCTTAGTGAGTTTCAAATACTCAACAGTTTTATAAACTATAGATCCTGTGTTGTATTTTAGAGCTCTAGAACTTATTAATCATATATAACTGAATTGTTATATATGATTGTTGTACCCTTTGACCAGCATATTCCCACTTTCCCTCCTCTGGTAACCATCATTCTACCCTCTGATTTTATAAACTTAGATTTTTATAATTCCCACGTAAATGAGATCACATGGTATTTTTCTATGTCTGATTTATTTCACTTATTGCCCTGAATTCTCATTCATGTTGTTGCAAATAGCAGAATCTCCTTTTTAGAGGCCGTCATATTCCATTGTGCCTTTTTTGGAGAAATATCTATTCAAGTCCTTTGTCCATTTTTTAATCATCTTTTTCTCTCCATGTATGTGTGTGCATGTGCTGTATGTGTGCACATGTGTTATACATGTGGTTTGAGACTAAATTGTTTGTTTTTCTAGAAATCTATATGTAGTGGAATGAAATTTAATCAATTCAAAGTGAATCAAGGACCTAGGCAATCGACCAAAGACCCTACACCTACTAGAAGAAAATATAGGCCCAACTCTCCATCATGTTGGCTTAGAAACTGACTTCTTCAACAAGACTCCTAAAGTGCCAGAAATAAAAGAATCAATAAATGGGATGCTATCAAAATAAAAACTTCATAGCAAAGGAAACAATCAAGAACATGAAGAGAAAATCTACAGATGGGAGAAAATCTTTATGACCTCTACCTCAGGTAGAGCATTAATCTCCAGGATGTACAAAGAACTCAAAAAACTTAATATCAAAAAACAAATAACCCAATCAACAAATGGACAAAGGAACTGAACAGACACTTCACAGAAGAAGAAATACAAATGACCAACAGTATATGAAAAAAATGTTAACATTTTAAGCAACTAGAGAAATGCAAAATTAAAACCACACTGAGATTTTATCCTACTCCTGTCAGAATGGCAATTACCGAGAATACAAGTAACAATAAATATTGTCAAGGATGTAGGAGAAAAGGTACACTCATACATTGCTGGTGGGACTGCAAATTTGTGCAACTGCTCTGGAAAGCAGTATGGAGATTCCTCAGAAAACTAGGAATGGAACCACAATTTGACCCACTTATTCCCCTCCATTGGAATCAGAAAGCATGATGCGGCCAACTTTGTTCTTTAGCAGGTTTGCTTTAGTTATTCAAGGTCAGCTGGTTCCATGTGGATTTTAGAATTATTTTTCTATCTCTGGGAAAATGCTATTGAAATTTTGGTCAGGATTGCTTTGGATCTGTGAATTCTTTTGTGTAGTATGGACATTTTAACAATATTCATTTTTATAATCCATGAATACAGAATATCATTGTATTTGCTTGTATCTTCTTTAATTTCTTTTATTAATATGTTATAATGTTCAGTACATACTTTTGTGTTTACTTTTTTAATTGAAAAGAAAAAATTGTCTCTCATGGTAGATGGCATAATTCTACATTTAGAAAAACCTGAAGATGCCATTAAAATTGATAGAATTAATACATTCACTTATGTTACAGGATATAAATCCAACATTCAAAAATAGTGGTGATCTCTTTATGAACAAGAAACTATCCAAAAAGTAAATCAAGAAAACAATCCCATTTACAATAATATAAAAAAGAATAAATGACTTATTCATGAAATTATAATTAAGCTCCCATTCAAGTATTACACCTTGGCTATAAATATTCTTTGTTAATAGTAATTCATTGACCATTGACCATTGCTTAATTTACAGATTCATATACAATCCTAGTGTTGCATAACTGAAACATTTTTACATGTACCCATTGTGAGGAAAACATTGATTGTATTTAAATTAATTGCACATTTTCTGAATATAATTGCAATGCTAACTACAGTTATTTGATGTAATTCTTCTCTTATAACTTCAGTGGGAGCATTTTTAAATTAAAGCTTGTATGATATGTATAAATGTATATTGTGTGACTGTTGCATATATTCTAGTAGGTAGAATTTTTTCTTTAACTTTAGGCCTTGTGTCAAACAAAAAGCACCATTTGAAGAAAAAAAAATCTATGAACTAGTACAATACATATTAACTGAACACTGGTTAAAAAAGCAATAAAATGAAATAAAACAAGACATAAATGCTATCCTGAATGAGGTACAGAAGTACAGATGGAAAGATGTGCTTAGAAAACAACATTGCAATGTCAAGATGTAATGGAAGAATGAATAGGTACTATTTTGTATTACTTCCCTAAAAAGAGGGCTTGAGAGAAAAACAATTGAAAATATCATAAAAGTTTGGGAGGATCACATTTTGTTGGGAGAGCAGAGTGGAAAACAGGAAATTTATGAATATATTATGGGCTCCCATATGTATTTTCCTACATATTATACCTATCAATTTTTTTATTTGTCAAATGCTACACTAATACTTATGAAGAGTTGCTGGTAAAAGTGGAAAAAAAATGAAAAGGAGTTTTCTTTTTGGTATAGATTTTCACCACTTTTTCTCAAAGATTAAAAAGAGAAGTAGAACTATTTCATTATTGTTTTCCAGAACAATTTCTTCCCATGTCAAAAAAGAGTGTCATCATATGTTAGTATATTCAGTCTTGCAGCATCATTGTCCAGTAGATTCAAGTAGCATCATTACACCAGTTTTACAATTGGAGTAAATCAATTGTTGAGTGGCCCATATACTTATATAAGATTACACAGAAAGTGAGGATCCAAATGCTAATTGATGGTAATTGCTATATTAATTAGCTTTAGCTATCTGACATGCTTTAGAAATTTTACAATTTGAAATGTAAAATGCATATGCTTTTTCCAAATAATTTTGATTATGTAGATTATTCTGCAAGTGGAAAAGGACAGTCTAGATTATTTCTGTTATGTTTTCAGATATTTTCAAAGCTAAAATACATTTCAATAGCACTCTGAAATGCTTACCAATAAAATGGACAGTACATGTTATATATTTAATATTTTCTCTTACTTTTAATAAAGGTACATTAAGTATTATGCAGAAAGATTTTCAATCTAATGTCACACTTGAGTGATCAGTTTGAAATCCTTATAATTATAAACAAAGTGACACTCATGAGACTGATAGCATTGATGAAATTTAAGATTTTTGGTAAATATTTAAAATAGAACATTGCAATTTAGACAAATTCATATAATCATACAACTTTCAAAACATAGTTTCAGGGCATATCTATGTTTTAATGTGGGAAGGCAGAAACAGTGCAAATTGCCACTTATCTCAGAGGACTTAGCTTCTTAAAAATCATTGGGTAAATTGATAGAGAAATATTTTAAAACACAAGTGCTCTGCAAAATAAAAGTAGATGGAGTTTCATCAACTTTAACAAATCTTTATGTAATGAAAATAATTATTCAAAAATTTTATAACACCTCAAATTTTTATATTTGGTTTTTTATTTAACATAGCAAATATGATTAAACTAATTTCTGCTTTGAGACAGTTTTCCCTTTTCTATCTGATGCTATAAATGGATTTTAGAAACATCTCCCTATAAAGTATTTTATTGCAACCATGTTGTTCCACTTATGGCATAAGTTATATGCACTTTCCCTGTTAAAGGATTGCCCTTTATTTTTGAGATTGACCTACAGGTATCATGAGCTATTTATTTATAAAAAATTAGATTCAAATTATATTTACCGGACCTTATTGTGATGGCTAGGTACAACTTAAATATAAATTATAAGCAGAATTTTTATCCTGCTTGGGATAAATTTAATCTTAAATGATTTTCTTGCATTTTAAAATCATGATTTGAACATTTTTATTCATTTTAAAGGGAATAGGTTGGTTATTTACCCTTAATGAGCGCTCAAAAAATAAAAAAAGATAATTTTTATATTTCAGTATTAGAATTATTACTTCTAAAACTCATAATAGAAATAATTAATTTTCATAGATACAGTATTTTAGTGATTACTTGAACAAAATCTACTGTAGAGGACATTATACTGCACACAGAAGAGACATAGAAGTCAATGATTTTTGGTTTTAGTCATCATTTATTTCTAGGTTTTTCTTTGGCAAAATTTTTGGCCTCATTTTCTTTTAAATGTAAAATTAAAACTGTAGAATCATTATTTGAAGTTTTTTCTAGCTTTATAGGTAAATTAGAAAGAAAAATTTGGGTGAGTACTGATTGTTTCAATGATTGTTTTATAATCATTACTTAATGAAATTTATATTATGTATATTCATTCTGACATTGTGGAAATCAGTTCCCTGCCAGGCACTGAAGTGGAACAATGGGCATACTGGAACTCAAGAGTTTGTAATGTAGTTGGGGAGAGGCAAGTAACATATAATGTATTAAAAGATGACAGTGTTATGATAACAAATATGTGGTCCACAAATAATGTGGTTCCATTTTACGCAGGGATGAAATAGGTAATGAGATTATAAAATTTTTTTAGAGGAGGTAACATTTATGATGAATTTTGAAAGGTGGTCAAATTTACATGTAAATGAGGTAAATAAGATTTTTCAAGATTTTAGGAACAGATAGAGAAAAAGTAGATGTTATAAAAGTTATGATATAGTTTGTAGAGGAACTACAAAGAATTTGTGTTCTTTCTTCCATTAAACCAAGACATTCACATGAACTTTCATAAGTATAAGGTGCACATCAAGAATACAGAACTTCAGGGTGGGGGATATAGCTCAGTTGGAAGAATGCTTTCTTTGCCTACACAAGGTCCTAAGTTCAATCTCCAGCATCATTAAAAAAAAAAAAAATAGAGACTTTCAAAAGAAAATAAAACCCTGGGGGCTAGCCAGAATGTTTAGTAGAGGACTTAAAAGGACATATTAATGAGATTAGATGTTAACCAATGAACAGCCTACCACTTTGCTGGAAAAAAAAAGAGTATTACAACATGAAAAAAGGTATTTTAATAAAACCTGTACTGGGATAATATCCTTTTTATTCTTAAAGCAAATTTTCATGCTTTATTTCCCTCTTAACTTTTTCTCTTTTAGTATCTGCCTTTAATACTTTAATGACAAAACAGCCTGTATTAAACACACTTTCACTGTTGCAATAAGTCACTTTCACAGTTCTTAAAGCTCTAACATAACAATTCAGTCAAGAGTTTATTTCTATAGCTGGGTGGTTGGCTGGAGAACATGTCTCATAATTGGTCTTGGCAGAGTTTGAGAAAAGTAGGTAAGTGATGAATGACAAAGCCCTGGAAAGGCTTCACCTAAACCAGCTCGGCTCTGGGAGGATTGGGGAGAGGATAAATTCCAGCATGTGGTTATGGCATTAGGAGTAAGAATACATATTATGATCAAGCCAAAATAGCAGTGTAAATATATAGGTCCTGCATTAGTCAGCTTTTCTTTCTTGTGACAAACTACCTGAGAAAATCAACTTACAGGACTGATTTATTTTGACTCACAGTTTCAGAAGTTTCATTCCATAGTCAGATGGCCCCATTGTTTCTGGGCCTGCAATAAAGGAGGACATCATGGAAGGAGGATATGGTGCAGCAAACTGCCCACCTCTTGGCAGTTGGGAAGGGGGGGGGAGAGAGAGAGAAAGAAATCAAGGAGGGGTCAGGGGCCCCCAATGACCTACTTTCTCCAGCTAAATTCCACCTGCTAATGGTCCTGCCACCTCCTGACAGTGCCATAAGCTATAGACCAACTTTTAGCACATGACCTTTAGGTGACATTTAAGATACAGACCATAAAAGATGTCCTAAAATAAAGTGCAAAGAGAAATAAAGTTTTCATTTTTGAGTGAGGTGAATATACTCAGATATCAATGAAGCAGAAACAATTGTGCTTGTTAAAATGGAACTGAAAAATGATAGGGAAATATTCATTAACTAAAATTGCACTGTGATATCTCAGAAAATCTATCTTGAATAATTGACTTTGCATATGAAGCAAATTTCATCTAGATTGAGAAATATGTTTCATGTTATCTGTTAGGATGTACAGAATACTTGTGAATATATGTTAAAACTAAATAGTCTAATTTGATACACATCATTTCTTTGTGAAAGCTTAGCCAACATTTTCTTTCAGATTGAAGAGTTAATACTTTAGTTGTTTTTGATTTGTGCATTATAGCCAAAACAGTTTGCTTCAAAAAATTTACTATAGTGTTGTTAAATATGGAAAACTTAATTTTCTGTGTCTGAAGATTCTTTACCACTGTCCTTGATTTCACTGACTGCTGCCCTCAACACCACTCATATAACATGTGTTTACTGTTAGCAAAACAGCACTCTAAACAAATAACACAAGTTCTCTTTTGGAACTATATTGACAATTGCACATGTGCTGAGAATTCTGGCTTCATGGCTTTCAGTGCATGAGAAAACCACTGAGTATCCATATGCAACTGGTGAATACATTGCTGCTCTGTTTATCTTTTGAACAGCCTGACGTACACAATTATGCCATGAGATGATTATACAATGAAAGATCATAAAACAACCCCGCAACTGAGAAAACACAGTGGAATAATTAGGCAGTGGTCACAATTATGTGGTGAAATGTAGTAAATTATGAAGACTTTAAATTGCATCAAAAAAGTAAGCACATTTGAAAGATATGAAAGTGGCAGATAATATCTAAAAGCCTTATGCTGAAAATGGTGCAATATAGTATACACAAATTAGAAAGATTTTTGTTTTCTAGTATGTTTTGCTTAGAAATAATTGTGCAGGATTTCCTACCTTTAGAAATAGTCACTGGGGAATGGTTTGGGTGAGCCTTATTGAGTTTAGAGCCTCATCCCAGTAGTCAAATGGGACATAAAGAGAACCACTATTCAAAACATCATCAGGGAAAGGGTACCTTAAAATAAGTACAGTGCCACCCACCAAGACTCCCATAATTCTGGTTAGCAGACTTGGTTAACCACTTTAGGCATACATAAATCTGGGTTAACCTCTTGATGAAATACTGAAATTCCACTAAATACCTGTTAAGACTGCCATGGCATGCTAATTATTTGTATTTTTAAAATTATGAGACCTATGACAGCATTGTCCATTTTCTGTTAGTGAAAACATAAAATTTATTAAAATAGACTTGTTCATCATAAAGGATCAGCTGGAATGGCTCATTGGCTCTCTTTTATATTTACAGGTTATGAATAAGCCTGAGACATCACTTTGCTTTTTATGATGAAGTTAATTTATCATTAGTGAGTTTCACTGCACAATATAGCTCAAGTCTTAATCCTGTCTATGTTATTTATCTTGACTTGTCACATATGACTGATATATCTAATATCAGGAATGAAAGAAAACATTCAATCACTTAATCAAGTGCTTTTGAAGCATGTAGGAGTCAGAAACAGACTCCTTAGATCTGACGAAAACCCTTACCTAGACTTCATAGAGTCCTGGGCCCTCTCCTTTTACCCCATGATGAGATGCTAAATACAACTCACTTGTCTGATAGCTGTAGATTCTGGACCAAATACCTTAAATGAGTAGCTTGATTTAAACCTGTAATTATTTCTAACCTTAGGCCTAGAGTCTTAGTCTCATGATTCCAAGTTGATGCTACTTCTAATGCTAGGTTATCTTTAATAAGTTCAGAAACAATTCTGTAACTTAAGTCCTTTCATTTTTGTGCAATACATAAGGTCCTATTTTCATTTTGATGTCTTCATTGGCTTCTGATTACTCTTTTTATCAGCGTCTGTTTCTTTCGACAATAGCTCCGCTTTTCATGGAGTTTTCTCATTTAATTTTTTCTCTGTTATTTTGATGAGTTTGGTTCTTCTAGTTTGACCACAATATTTATATTTTTTTTAGTTCTTGTGAGTTTTGCATTAATGATCAAATAATGCATGGATATAGTCAAAAACTACTTTCTACACTCTGTGAGATATTCACATGCTGTATTAGAAAAACACATTCTTACAAGAAAAAAATTTAAGAGTTCCAAAGCATCAAAGGAATCCAACTAGGGATTAGAGGGCCTTCTCTGCTATAAATTATTTTGCAAAGTTTCAGATTCTCTTTTTTCAATATGAATCTCTGAAAATAAGTTTAAGTGTATAGCAGAATCATTTCAAATATCTCTTCCACTAGACTGATAAATTGTTGAATACATTCTATACAGAAATCTTAACAGAATTAAACAAAATACTTTTGTAAATTTTTTTGACTTTATTTTACTTCTTTAATCCTTTAAAGTGAATTCCAGGGATTAATCATATATTCATAGCCCTAAGTGATATCTTATGACATCTATTGAATTGATAAAATTTCATGGGTCTCAACAACACAAGCAAAAAATCCAAATATCCTATATTAGGTTATTTATACACCTTCATGCTAGATTTTGAGCTATTCCATTTATGTTGAACTTCCTGTAATTTTTAATATTAAGAATGAAAGTGAAATAATAATTAATCATATAACCATATTAAAATGATAGTTTTAGGAAACTGCTGATGAATTTGTTGTAACACTAAAGCTCCTTTACATCCATCACATAAAACTATATTTCAAAAAGTGGAAGTGATCTTCAGGGAACCAATTGCTTTAAAATATTGTGTAAGTATATACAACATATGTTAAAACTTCCCTCTTTGTATTGCTTTTGTTGTATCCTACAAGTACTGATATGTCATATTTTCATTTTCATGTTTCAACATATGAATTGTTCTAATATCTCTTCAAAACCATGGGGAAATAAAGGGAATAGTATTTGACAGAGAAGAACTGCAAAGCAGTTGCTCCAGTTACAGGTCCTACAGTGGTATGTTCTGAGGTTAAAGATTATGTACATAGTTGCCCTAAATTGGAGCAAGGAGACTAGATGTTTGACCAGTTGGGTCCATCAACTAAACATTGAATACCTCTCTTCTAGAGAAGGGGAAGTGTAATTTTGGGCAAAGGTGGCTGTCTTTAATAAACAGTAAGTACTGTAGAGGGACACAGCTGAGGGGCATTAGCTTCCTAAACTCTCAGCAGCTAAGGATAAGTAAGAATAAGCTTCACCTCTGGAGAAGAGAATATGGGAAATGCGCTTCCACATCTATTTCAATCCACACACTGAAATGCTAAAATATATTTGTTTTATATTTCGAGAATAAATTGTCCAGAATTCTGTATCTGCTGTTTTTATGGGGATAGCATGCAAGTGAATGGAGGAACTTAAAGATCCTTGAAGCTGCTCAAGGCCGTCACTGATACACATCATCTTCTTTCACGACTCATCTGAATTTCCTTCGCTCTTGGTTATCACATGTGTTTGTCTAAGCAGCCTATGTCATTAAGTGAGCCAGAACCTCGTGCCTGAACTGCCTGAGTCATTTGTTACCTTGATCTTCTCATGTTTGCCTGCGATATTTATTCATCTCTCATCGAATTTGAGTAAGGTGGTCTGAAGAGATTGAAGAGATACCCAAGTAGATTTCCAGGTGGCAACCGTATTATTTTCTACCCCATTTAAAAAATGTTCAACACCCTTTTAATGATATTTTCTTTGGGAGCTTTTGGTAGAAGTTTAAAAAGAGCATGCTATAGGCACAGTTTAATTTCTTATTCTGATGTGTATATTCATTGATTGATATTAACCCAGGGTAAATAAAAAGCATTATTTTTCATGCCCTATCCCTTAGATTCACTCCCACTCCCCCACTCCCAGTCATCTTTGTCATTATCTTTCACATATTCTCTTTCTAGAACTCTAACCCATCAGCTAGGACCTCTTCATTTCATGTCACCACTCTTCACATTAAATGGATAAGCACATGCATTGCTTGAAGCAATGTTCAGTGGGAGGATATTCCTTCAGTGGTTTCCAGGACCACCCCTGAGGCTGTAGAGCAGCACAGTCCATGAACCCAGGTAGAAAGCTAATCAATCTGTGAACAAAGCTTGGCATTTTCCCTTCTCCCTCAGCAAACAATAGAAATTTCCTTTATATCCATAAATTCAGAGTTGAGGGAGAGGAGGTGTCCTATTTTTAATCTCTGTCTTCATGTGATATCTTGCTTGTAGTTTATGATTGTTCTTTTGTGGTGTTTGACCTATTTTTCACAATCAGATTTGCTACATTTTGTTTAATAATTTCAGTTTTAATTGGTGCATTATAATTATACATAATACTGAGTCTCATTATTTTATATTCATAGTTGCCCACAAAGAACAATGTAAGTTGAAGCCGGGCGCAGTGGCACAAGCCTGTAATCCCAGTACTTAGGGAGGCTGAGATAGGAGAATCGCAAGTTCAAAGCCAGCCTCAGCAACGGCGAGGCGCTAAGCAACTCAGTGAGACTCTGTCTCTACATAAAACACAAAATAGGGCTGCGAATGTGGCTCAGTGGTCGAGTATCCCTGAGTTCAATCCCAAGTACCAAAAAACCCCCAAACCCCCCCCCCAAAAAAAACCAATGTAAGTTGATCAATTTTATTCCCTAAGTACCTCCTCTCTCCCTCCCTTAAGTTTCTGTGTTTTAAATATCTAATTTTTATGTAATGTTTTCCATCTATTCCTATTATTTTTATATTCTTACTATTGCTTGATTACTCTGTCTTCATTATAAATGTTTTTCTTCTTAAATACTAAAATTCTAAAGAAGGTCATTTCAATTTCTAAAACCTCCGGGGGTCTCATTTTGATCTCTACCTTTCTTCTGATATCCATAGTACTTTTTTCTTATAATTTTTTGTTAACTTTGTTGAATCTTCATATTTGGTTAATTTAAATCTGTGGAAATATAGGAGTGCAATTCGGGAATACTTTCTTTCACAGAGTACTCAAATTGGCTTTAGAGGAATTTGGATTTGCAAGATATCTGGGACCAAATTAACTATCTTTGGGAATCCCTATTTTACATTAGAATTTCCATGTGAGTATCCCATTTTTAGTTGGCATGAGTTTCAATATTTTCACTGCAACAGTATTATGTTATTAAAGTATATTATACTTTGGCTCTATACTGTATTCTACGTTGAATGGTCTCATGCTCCCATTTTATCTTTTTCTTACTTTGATGGGAGGAGAAACAAACTTCAAAGAATACTGTGAAGCAGAATGCATGAAAACAACTTTATGCAGATTTATTTTGCTTTTAAATAGAATACCCTTTGGTTGTCCAGGCTCCAATTTCACCAGGAGTAGAATTCATTCTGCTATTTTTAATTATTTTGATAAATAAGATAATAAGAGAAAAATATTTCATAGTGATTAATTCACATTATTACCACTTCTAGTAAGATGATAACTCTTTTCAAGTTTATTTGTTGTCTATTTTCACTTCTGTCAGGTGTCTCAATTTTGTCCTTTTTAAGGTGAATTATTTGTCTTTGCCTCATCAATTCCTAGACATATTTTGTGTATCTGAAAATGACTTTACTTCCTCCTATTCATAGATGCTTTCCTAAACAATTGTTTATTTTAATGAAGTTTTGAAGAACAAAACATAAATAGCCATATATGTATTAAGAAATGTTTCAAAAAATGGGGCACATATTCCCTCTGCTATGGCACAATTAAAACCTCAATGGGCTTTCCAATGCCCTGCCGTCCTCCGGATTCCTATTCCTTCCCACACACATATTGATCTACACAGTGGATAAGGATAAGTCCATTTTCCCCAAGACAAGTTCAAGATTTCCCTGAAAGTCTGTATGTCCTTTATTTCTGAAAATCTTTTTCAGCAAGGAAATAAAATATCTCGCCTCTTCATCTATTTTTTGAAATATATTGCTTATGCCCTGGGTCTTTCATAGGTTAGACTTTGAAATACAAGATCAAATTGTTGACTCTATTGATTTCTACTGTTGGATCTTTTGTTCTTTTCATTTTTCACAGCAGTAAATATAGAATATCCATGCTATTGCCCAAGTAGGGAAAAATATCATGGTGTGGCATGAAGTGTTTGAGGAAGACATGCAATGTTTGAGGAAGACATAATTAAAATTAAAATAAAATAGAATAATATTAATAGGTTTATAAGTGATTGAAAAATAACTACCTGTAATAAAATGTTTAATAAAACAAGTCTCAAACAAAATTACTTAAATACGGTGATGGAGTGAAAGAACAAGGACCAACTTTATAGCAAATGATGACTTACCATTAAAATGAAAAACAAGGTGAGTATCTTACTACTACTATTGATATTAAAGATTATTTAGAAGGTTCTAGATTATATACAAATATTGGGGAAAATGATAAATACATCTCTGTATTTACATATCTATAAACATCTGAAGATTTTAATTCATGAGTCAAAATTTGGCAAAATATAATGAAAACTTTAAAATTCAAAAAGAACTGATAAGCTCTACCTTATTGAAGTTAAAAAATTATGTTAATGGAATTAAAAGGTAGCCCCATATAAGGAGAAAATATTTGCCAAAGCATAGCTCTGCATTGGCTGTCATCTGAAATAGACAAGAGATTTAAAATCAACAATAAGAACATTAGAAATCTGGATTAAAAATGGCAAAAGATCTTAACATCACTATAGAAAACATGAAGATGGAAAGTCAGCATGTGGAAAACACATTACAAAATGCTCCACATTATATGTCATTAGAGAAATGTAAATTCAAATAATGGGATACCACTACGCACCTATTAAAATAGTCAAAGTCCAGGATACCAGCAATATTCTTTCTGGTTAATCCAGTAGCCACACTTGTTGGTTTTTACCAAATATCTGTCTTCACAAAATCTGCATATGGATATTTATAGCATTGTTATGCACAATTGGAAGAACTTAGAAGTAACCAAGATTGTTGTTCAGTAGGTGAATGAATTAATTAATTGGGGTACATTCAGACAATGAAATACTACTCAGTGATAAAAAGAAATATCAAGCATGAGAAGACATGGAGGAATCATAAATTTATAATGGTAATGAAAGAAGCCAATAGAGGAAACTTTTTACTGTATGATTCTAAATATTTGCCATTCTGCAAAAGACAAAACTTTGAGGAGAGTAAAAAACCTCTTAGTTCTCAGGTCTATAATCCTCTCTCAAGAGAAAATTGGGATGCCAGAAGTTAGGAAATGAATAGATTGGATGGGAAGAGCACAGAGGATTTTCCAGGCAGTGGAACTATTTTGTATGACAGAATTGTGGAAGGCTAAATGTGATAATAGCCAAAGCTGTGGAATACATTTGTCCAGAGCCAAGAGTGAACCCTAATGTAAACTGTGGACTTTGGGTGATTATAATGTCAATGGAGGTTCATCATTTGTAGCAAATGTACTACTGTGGTTGGTGGTGTTGATAGTGGAATCAGCCATACATGCATGTTGGCAGAAGGTATATGAGAAATCTGTACCTTCCGTTGAATTTTGGTGTGACACAGAAACTGTAAAAAATAAAGTCTGTAAAAGAGAAACCAATTTCTATTCAATTTTTAGCAGCCTACCCTTATGCATTATTCTAAAATTGGCTTTTTTCTTGTAGTCTCTCATAGGAAGTAGTTTGCTTTCCCCAGAGTACTTATTACTACTCACTTATGTAATTATTGGTTTAATATCTGTCCATCTTTAGTTTCTGAGTTCCATAAAAAGAGAAGCTATACCTCTTTCTTCTAATTCTTTATATCCTAGGAGTGACACACTAGTGGTTGTGGTAAATAATTTTATACATTGACTTGATTGGGCTAAGAGATGCCCAGAGAGCAGTAAAACATTCCTGAGGGATGTGAGGGTGTTTCTATAGGAGATTAGCATTTGAATTTTATGGATAATCTATTATTTCTGTTTCTGTTTCTGTGGAGAATCCTAAAGTAAGAGAATATGTTATATACTCAACCAATATGAAAGAAGTAATAAAGTATAAATGCACATATCCATCAATCGATTACTGTACATATAGATCATAGAAGGTATAAGTGACACATAGGCAGGTAGTCTTAATTAATGTGATATCATTATTAAAATGCCTCTTTTCAGTTTGTCAGGTAGAACTGATAACCATAGCATTTACTAGAGAAATTTAATTCTCTTAGTCAAGGTCAAATTTTGTCACTACCATTAGTTATTTTCTTTTTCTCCTATTTTCTCCAGGTTTCTGGCATCAGGACAATGACTACATGTGTCACTTTTAGGTCCCCATATTTATGCAAATACAGTAGGAGACATCAGTTCCTATCTCTACTTGTTTCTGAAGCATAAAGGTTTTTTTTCACTTATCTTCGTGGATATGAGTTATCTCATCACGATATTGTATTACTTGTCTTAAAATAGAGATGGTAAATAGGCTATATCTTGTAAAACCTCTTAGTTCTCAGGTCTGTAATCCTCTCCAAAGAAAAAATTATTGTAGAAAAATAGAGTTACTCCTGAAGACAGGGAATACAAACACTTGCATACATTTAGAATTTAAAGAGTCAAGTATTTTCTGAAACAACAAATTTTTTTCATTAAGTAAAAAAGGGTAAAGTCTGTACCTGCTTCCTCTCTATATCCTTTCAACACTGAAAGTTTATTTCCTAGTTATCTATTTAATAATGTTAAGAATGGAAAAGGGTTTTTAAGTTTTAACAAGTATAATATTGAGTTATTCATGTTTCTGAAGTTACTTTTTTATACAAATTACTCATTCTTTTGTATACATAATAAATTTAAATGGAAGGTGAATGTTCAATTATTTTACACTCTACTTAGTGTATCAAGACATTGTGTATCACACATGTCAAAGCTAGAGATAGTCTCCAGAGACCTTTCCTTTCAGGTGATCATGTTTGATTTAAACTTGCAGCAGTTCTAAGAGATGTCAATATCTGATGACTAGTGGCTTCTTGAAATGTTGTAATTTCTATTCCATCCTCTGGAAAATGACTAATAGATGAAGAATTGAGTAATGTTGTTTACTATCAAAGGAAAAATCTCAAATTATAAATGCATCCACAAGAGAATCACATAATCAAACAACCTCATTTGGGGTCTCACAATCTGGTTTTTGGACAGCAGTGGAGCATTGGAGTCAGTAGGCCTGGATTCAAGTACTAGCTTGGTCAATAATTGCATGTGTGACTTTGATTAATTTTCACCTCCAGGAAAATGAGTTTGTGGCAAATGAGTTGATTGTAACAGAAGGCGTATAAAGACTTTTCAGTTAATATATATTAATTAGCAGATAAAAAAGAAAAATGTAAGTACCAAAAAATCTAAAAGTATTCAAAATAGCACTTTTTCCTATTTTATATAAAATATACTTTTATAATTTTATTTGTATATATAGGAAGCATAAATTATAAGGTAGTGACTATGTTTAGCTTTGAATTTTATAATTATAAAACACTATGATGACGATCCTTCAATATTGGTATTCTACCTCTTCTTATTTAATAATTGGGAATTGTTAGATCAAACTATTCTATTTAATTAGAGTGAATATTTGGAAAAAGCTTAAATTCTGAGCCAAGGTGGTCATTTTCATGAAGGTTGAAAAGATATGGAAGAATTGGACAAGACATTGAAATAGTGCCCAAAAAAGTCTAGCTTTACACTTTTTGAGAGGAACAGAGTGCTTTGCACAGAGTTCATCCTCAGCAAGCACCTAATTTATTTAAAAAGGAAAAGAAAAGAAAATCAAAAGGAGAAAAAAAATTTGAGTGGATATGCTACAAAGAAGTGTCCATGCGTTTAACTGGGCTTTCAGTAAATTTGTGTCACCACAGTGGCTCTTTGTGGGATACTTAATGTTAGTCAAGCATTTTCTAAGGAATTATTTTAATTGTGTAGTTTAGAAAGAAAATATCAACACCTCTACATCCTTCTCGCTTGAAGTAGGGTTATATGCATCACATCTACCATAGTCTACCAAACAGTAGTAGTTAACTATCATTTTAGGGAAGTTAAGTCTGCATTCTCCAAAATTGTCACTAGATGGGAGAAGAGGACTGTGTTTAGATTCTAGTGTGAGCATTTTATTTGGTAAATTTCCAGGTCAGATCCATTTAGATTCCATTGGTGGAATTCATCTGATGAGATTTTAATGTAGCTTTTTAAAGCCATTGGCAAATTTTGCTAATCTTAGAATTATTTGAACAATGCATGGAGCTACAAATATTTGCTGTCTTCTACCTGTGGTTGATGCTTATGCTGATGAGTATGTAATTAATACTGAAATTAGTTTGTCAGTTTTGGATGTCTTTAAGTTCCACCTGTCCTGGGGACCAGCATCCATTCTTTGAAGAAAGTTCTTGTCCTTTCTTGCTATCTTATTATACTAATACTCCCATAAGGTGTATATTGGTCTGTTTAATTGTGTCTCATAATTCCCTGTAGTGCTTTTGTTAGGGGACAAACAGATAAGGAGAGTGGATACACAAGTTTAAGACAATAATTCTATAAAATGGGTCCACTGTGTTCACTCCCAAATGTTTTCTTGACCCCCCCCCACATGCTTTCTTTGCCCAAAAGCAATTTACCTACAGCCCTGCCTGGCCTAAGTGGACAAGATAAGTCACAGTCCTAAGCAACTACCTGTTATTTGTAAGGAAATGCAGGTAGGAAATAACATTGATAGGAGGAAACCATGTTATAAGGTAGAGACATTTGTGACCCTTTTCACAAACCAGATTCCAAAAGATAAGGAATAATAAGGATACGTTTTCCTAACCATAAAACCTGTAAAAATGATTAAGAATCCAATTAGAGCCATTCAGCATGGGCCAAGGTAACAGAGTTGTCATGGCAATGGGAACTTGAAAGTTTGATGTCACCGTGCTGTCCATCAAAAGTCAAGAGGTGAACCTGGGTGAGACTCTCTGGAAACTTCTCTGGAATCCCTAATAAAACTGTAGTGTAGGAGAAGCACATTGTCTCTCTTCTCTCTGAGAGGACCCACTCTATCCCTTGAGAGCACCCCCTTTCCTTTTTCTATTCCTTCAATAAACTTATTTCTGCTACTCTGAGCAACATGTCTGAAATCTTTCTGACTTGATTGCAAGAATCTACATTTGAAGAGGGGAATCTTAGTGCTGCTTCAGTTTCTCAGAAGACTCCAGGTTTTAGCACTTTTATTATATATTTTTTTTCCTTTTTTTGCCTCAGCGCTTTCATGAATGACTTATTTTCAATCACCTGTTTTCAGATTTACCCATCCTCTCTGTTATTTGATCAAGTCTGCTGTTGAACCCCTCTAGTGAACTTTTCAGTTCAAATACTGAGTTCTTTGGCCCATGAATTATTTTCGCTATTCTTAAATAAACTTTTCTGTCTCTTTGTTGAAATTCTCATTTTGTTCATGCATTGTTCTCTTGGACTTGATAAGAATCTTTCCTAAAATCAGCTTTAATTATCTCTCAAGTGAATCATATAACCCTGTTTAGTCAGGCTTATTTATGGAGATTTTTTTTTCTTGTTTAAAACTTCTTTGCTTATTTCTTCCTTTCCATTGATTCTCTGTTTTGGTTCTGTACGTTATAGAAAGCAGGGATGTCTCCTAGTCTTTACAGACTGATTACATATAAGAGAAGACCCCATCTATCAGATAAGCCAGAAATTCTGGAAGCCTCTATCAACTTTTTCTCAGCTCAGCCAGAAATTCTGGAAGCCTCTATCAACTCTTTATCTCCCCAAAGAGAAACAGGAATCTTTGGTATTTTATCTGCATACTCTGTGCTGATTTGGGAAGGGAAGATCTATGATATTTGCCAATTCAAATTGCCATGTCCATTTTCCCCTTGGCCACCAGACTGTACCAGACCTGTCAAACTTTCAGGACCAGTGGGAACAATGCTAATTCTTTGGATAGATATGGAAATTTGGGGGTGGCAAGATGCATCAATTCTTTCCTTACTCGGGGTGATGATTTCTCATCTCCTTGCTCTGGATTGAGTGGGGGTAGACTCATTGACATCCCCAGCTTCAACCACTGCTTCCTTTCTTCAGGCAGTGAGTCTGTGCAGACCTATCAGAGATCCAAGCCTGACCAAATAGAAGCCAGTGATCTGGGGAGTCACCCCAGACAATTTTAGGTACTATATGTGTGAATCAGTTCCTCACCTGAGTGAAGCTGGGAGGTACAAGGTCTCTTTTGCATCATATAGCACTGCAACAGTGGCAGCATCTGCACCATGATCCCATCTCCAGCTGTGGGTGAGTCTGACTTTGTATCCTCTCAGGGTTTGAGATCTTTCTATCAGTTTCTTATTCTGTATGACTGGAATTTGTCCATGAATTGTGACTGAATTGATATGTTCCTGAGAAGAAAGTTGGTTTGAGTCTTCCTGTTTCATCATCTTGTTGATGTCAGTTGTAGCTTTTGGTTTTCTGGGACATTTTATAGAAGCATTTTATAGTTTGCAGCTACAAGATTTATTAACACATTCCATAGCTTTG
This sequence comes from Geosciurus inauris, assembly GCA_004024805.1. Classification (NCBI taxonomy): domain Eukaryota; kingdom Metazoa; phylum Chordata; class Mammalia; order Rodentia; family Sciuridae; genus Geosciurus; species Geosciurus inauris. Next base: position 56,057 of record PVHX01011647.1, read on the forward strand.
AAAAACTGAATTGCATCAAACTCTGCTATTACAATGCCTTGATGATTTTTTAAAAAATCTCTGCCTATCCTTATACATATTTTTCAGAATTTTTCTAAGACTTATTCCCAGGAAAAGGGTTCACTGAATCATTGAATGGATCTAAAATTTCAATAAATATTTTCCAAAGTGGCTTTACTTCAGTGAAACTTGTGCTTCCACTCTGAATTTTACCCTAGTACTTTATGTTGTTACTTTTTAATTTTTGCCATTCCTGTGCTTGTTGAGTGATATCTCCTTGAGATGGTATTTTTATTGAATTCAATTTAATAGATATAAATCTTTTTAAAAAAATATCTCTATTTTATTTATTTATTTTTATGTGGTGCTGAGGATCGAACCCGGTGCCTCATGCATGCGAGGCAAGCGCTCTACCACTGAGCCACAACCCCAGCCCCAATATAAATCTTTTGTTGGTTTAAACTAGTCAAAATATTTTGGCAGATGTCATCTCTCTGGTGTCTGTCTGTTGTGCCCTTATATTGAACTGAAATTTTTACTCTTGATGTAGTAATATATGTCAACATTTTGTTGAAGGTTTATGCTTTTCATATATTCTTTAAGAACCTCAAAGATGACCTCATGAAAACTGACTGAGTACCTAGATACCAAATCTCTTCTGAAAGAGAAAGAAAAGCAAATCTTCATGAAAGATGCTCTACTGGATATAAATATTGCAAATATCAGAAGTGAGCCTAGAGAACCAGAAGAGAAGGTCATCTGAATGGATGGATCAGTAGACCTCCTACAAATTTTGCCTGAATCCTGGCTGAGTATGAGTCAGTGAAGAAGCAACTGAACCAAAGATTAACTGAGATTGAGAAATTTCTGAAATTGATATTGACAGAATGTTCAGCTATGGACAAATCTGGAGTGAAAAGCAAGCTCCCAATCTATACCGGACTGAGAAACTGGTCAGTGATTAGGACATATCTCATGATCCTTTTGGTCATGTGCCTAAAGAAAACTATAATTTGAAGACTGTACTTTGGTGCAGGATGCAAGGTCTACATGCTCATGTTACATACTATGATTAAATAATTATTGTATCTTGGGATTTTCTTTACAATGGATAATGCGCAAATATATAAACAAACTATATTTTCTGATTTTTTAAACATAAACTCCTTTTATATATATATAAAAAGAAGCCTGTCCCTTTTGTTAAAATGACAGCCTACTTTTGTTTCTAGTAGTAGGTTTTCCCCCAGTACTTCCTTGGTATCTTTTTTATCCCTGTTCTTAGCTCATCTATTCAATATGTTGGTTTTAATTAATCTATTATCACTACAATTTATACATGGGATAAAATAGAAAAGTAGCTTATTTTTTTCACATATGGCATCATCTGCTAATATATATGTGATTTTTTCATGGTTTATGGGTATTTTCTTTAACATTTATCAAATTTCCATATGTTCTTTGGTCTATTGCTGAATCACCTATGTGTCCTGTCCTTAACTTTTCTATTATGCAACAAATAGCATGTATCAATCAAAAAGTCAATTACTTTAAAATGAATTTGAATTCTTAGTAGAGCATCCTTCCTTCCTCTTTGTCCTTTTTTTTTCTTAAAAATTTTCAGTCCTTTGTATATATTTACACTCTCATAAATGACTTTATTGGGTTGATTTTTGAAAGAAAATAATAAATTTTTTTAAATTATTGCACTAAATTTGTAGTTTACTTTGGGTAGGAGTAATATATTTGCTATACAAGTTTTTTCATTCATGTTCATTGAAGAAAATGGTTATCTACCTGTCTTTCTGCCCCACCCTAAACTCCTCCCATAACCTGGCCTTACCCACCAAGAGGGCCTGCCAAACTTAACTAGCTCCTCCCATTATCTGGTTCTGCTAGGGCCCACGCCATTTTGCCCCCAAAGATGTGCCCCTCCAATGCTGACTAAAGCATCACTAGTCCAGGAGGTCTCCCTCCATTTTATCTTTCTTCTTGTATTCTCTTTCATGTGCTTTTATTTGGTTCCCTGACCAGGTTCAAGATGTTTTCAGGGTTCTTTTTACTCATCCCCATTCCAAAAAATGTTCAGTTTTTCTCTCTCTCCATGAGACCTCCGGATCAGAATCCACTTTACACCATTTTTCCCCCACATACAACAATGGCCTTCTCATTCTTCGGAGAAGTAAGATCTCTTCCAATCTCTTACAGAGGTGCACTGCCAGAAAACTTTGCTTTGGGCTCCTCCAGACCCTGGGGGTCTCCTCCATCGAGATTGGAAAGAAAACATTCTCTTATTCTCCTGTGGAACTGTCTGGTGATGAAATATATTGGGAGGTACCTTGATCTCCACCATCACCTCGGTCAGACTTCTTCAACATAGGAACTACCCAGTTATTTCATGGGACTCCCTCTTAGGTTGCCTCTTTGCTCATCCAAAACCCAGCATTCCTCCACCAATCTGGCCATGATTTAAATTAGGCAACCTAAGTCAAATTCAGAGTTTGTGACCTTTGACTCTCAAATCCTCTATGATTTGGACAATCTTCTCCAAGGAAATGGCAAGTGGCCTGAGGCTCCCTACAGCCAAGCTTTTAAATTTTTTTTTTTGCTTCTGTTCAAAGCCCTCATTATGCCAACCTTGTTCTGCTCTACAATTAATTCTTGATGACACCTAACTCCATAAGCCTCCTAAATTAAGTCCTGATCCCCATCCCTCTTCTTCATTTACTGCTCCTGAAATAGCAGTGCACTGAACCAGGTGCCCATTGGTGCCACCTGTGAGGTTTATGTGTTGGGGAGAGCACCAGTCTGCCCCCCAGTGGTGGCATTCTCCTGTGGGCCAGTCCCACTTCCCTGCTCCTCCTCCCCAAAAGCCCCTGGCTGTACCATGTGGCTCAGGTTGCTCTGATGGCCACTACTGCCCACTCACATCCCACAGAGATGGGGCTTGCTCCATGGGAGGAGGCACATACTGGGCACCTTGCCCTGGGGATGCTTGCCTGGGCATTTACCCAGGAGAGGTCACAATGTCTCTGTCGAATGTAACTAATATTCTTAAATATTTACATTCCTAAATAAAGGCCTTGTTCTCACTGGCTTTATTATGGGAACAACTTAGCCACTGAACTTCCTGATGAGATATTAATGGTTTCTATCATCTTTGTGACATTCATTAAACCATTCCAGATGCTGCAACATTTATTTTAACCTCATTCCAGTACTCATGTGTTTTTGTTTCTCTCAGAAGCACCCACCCCCCAGATGACTTTTCAACCTGTTCTTTCTGAACCAGACTTTTGCCACGAATCCCTTGACTGACCCAAAAGATTCCTAAAAGGGAAACCCAAACTGCTTTTCCCACATCTCCCCCTTTCAGCTCAAAGCAACTACAGTAATCATCATCCAGTTAGTGTAAGTAATAAATGATTGGGTCAGAAAGATGGTGGTTAATTCAGGAGGAAATAAAATGTTAATCTTTAGGACACTTCCCCCTCCACTACCTGTTACTAAGGTAACTTGCCTCCAGGAAATTGCTCTTCCCTAGAAGAAGTTGTTAATTAACAAATGCCCCCGGGCCACTATCTCCTTGCCTGTACCCCTAGGTAGCTTTATTACAGCTCTTGGATCACATCACCTTTATCCACCTTTTGTCACTAGTCACATAAGGATGTGGGGATGAAAGAGCATGCTAAATGCTGACTCTCCTGTGCTTTCTATTCAAAGAAGCAATTTACCTGAAGTCCTGCCTGTCTTCTGAGAACAAGATGTGTCACATTTCTTAGCAAACTACCTGTTCACTACAGGAGAAATTTAGACCCAAAATAATGTTGAAAAGGAAACCAAGTTTCCATGAAGGAGGAGACATTTATGACCAGATCCTGAAACTCTAAAAGAGTCTCAAGATAGAGCTCTCTAGCTTTAAAATTAGAATACCTTCTCTAGACTCTCATATGACACATTTTCTCCTGTACTTCCCTCTTCTGGCAGGAAAAGACCAAAAAATCTCTATCAGTTAATTAGGATAAAACTACCCTTCAGGTGTCCTAGGTCAGGAATCCAAATTTTTTAATTTTCTCCGGTGGAGAACTACCTACAAAAACCTATAAGATCTTTGGTTTTTGTCTGTTTTGTATATATGTGCACACTTGTATATTATGTTGTTATGTCCACATATGTGTGCGTGTCCATATATCATGTACATGGTATTAAAATTGGCATATAGACAAATGAGTGCTCATAATTTACAATTATAAAAAATTGATCAAAATACCTTTAATTCACATGATTAAGAAAAAAGTTTAGTTTAAATTATGTAAACAAATAAGAGTAGATGTCTTTAAATTACTAAGTCACAAGTTTTTCTAGGTGGTCAAACAACCAATAAAATGTTGATGTCTATAAAATGTCTAAAATGTAATATCCATTGTTTCTAGGATTTTTCTACAACAAGGAAGTAATCGCTAATGCTGTTCAATACTCTTGTCTGATACCTTGGTTTTTATACTTAAAAATCAATAAATTAGATTTTACATATATGGGATCAATCATAAATATGTTTATTAGAGACATTGAACTAATTTACAAAGTTAAAATGTTAGAACATCAGCTGCTAAGTATAACATCAAGTACTCTTGACTTATTAAATTTCATAGGGTAATATACTTAAACATTATTTGCATTTTTATAAATTGATAAATGAAGAAAAGTTTTAAAACTGTATTATCCATGTCATCACTGAAAACAAGGTTGCTAAGAGTTAAAAGTTCTAACAAGTATAGTTATATATACAAAGTGTTCAAAAGTTTCAACTGTTTCATTTAGAGTACTATAAATAACATGATGTATTTCATCTTATTAAAATGTAGTAAATTGTCCAAATTCAGAAATTTCATAAGGGTTGTTTCAGAATGTTAATTAAGAAAAAAGTTCAACAGCTAGAAAAGAGACACAAGAAGGTTCTAGGTATGGAAATATATTTTAGTATGAAAAATAGAGGGAAAAAATGTTTCTGGATAAGACAGTCATTTGTGTGGCAGTGCAGAATGTCTAAGTAAGCTGCAGAAATGTTGTGAAGGGTAAATTTTAAAGTTTTTGTGTAACTAAGTTAGTCATATATATAATTAGCATAATCAATTAAAGCTACTCAAGGCTTTTTCCTAAGGTCAAATACTAATGTGCTGGTATGAACCAAAGTTCAAGCTATGTTAGAGCAATGTGTTAATAAATGAATTAGGGTTTTTAATTACAACTCTAGTTAAACAATAACTGAGTACTGTGCTACATTAAAGAGTCTAAATTTTTCTTTAAATGCCAAACTTGGTTAATATAAAACATCAATGTAATTGTAATGCTATTACTGACTTATTGGTATAATGCATTCATATCTTCCAGGTATACAAGTCTTCAAAGTAGAAAGTTTAAAGGAACATTTTATCAAGCTGATGTTCTTCAAATTAAAGTTTTCTATAATAGTAATTTTAGAATTAAAAGAATGGCAAATTTAAATTGAGGATTTATTTATATCATTTAATGTTTTGTGACTGGACCTGTTATCAATAAAATATATGTAAAATTTTATGTTACTTCTTACACTGGGGTATAAATTTAAATGTATTTCTAAAAAATAAGAGCCTGATCTATTTAAATGGTAATAATACATGTTTCAGATATAATGTTATATTATGTTAGCTAACATTCATATGGATTTAGGAACAATATATAAACTTTATAAAATGATATTTAAGAAAGAGGCAAAGATAAGCTTCAGAAATAAAACATTTTACCTAAGATTTGCCAAAAGCCCTACTTGACCTGAGTTAAAATTCTGCCTCTCACGTTACTCCATGTTAAGATAATTTCAAAGTAGGCCATACTTAAGCTCATTTAAAGATATGTTCAAGCTGGGTGTGGCGGCTCACACCTGTAATTGCAGAACTTTGGGAGGCTGAGACAGGAGAATCATGAGCCTCAGCAATAGCAAGGCACTAAGCAACTCAGTGAGACCTTGTCTCTACATTAAAAAAAAAAACAAAAAACCCACACACAAAATAGGGCTGGGAATGTGGCTCAGTGATCGACAACCCCTGAGTTCAATCCCTGGTACAAAAAAAAAAAAAAAAGATATGTTCAAAGGATAAATTTTTGTTATAAAGATGATTGTGATCTCAAGCAGGAGATGTAATATATAACTAAGTTTTTTAAAAATATTTTTTTAATTGTTAATGGACCTTTATTTTATTTATTTATTTATTTAATTTATTTTTATTTTTTTTATTAATTTTTTTATTTAAATTCGTTTCAAGTCATAGTACATAAACAGAGCTCAGTTTTTCCATTTCTCTGGTTGCAAATCATAGAGTCACACTATTTGTGTCTTCATACATGCACCAGGGGTAGTAATGACCCATTTGATCAATCATCATTACTATTCTCATTTCCCTTTCCTTCCTCCCCCCTCCCCCCTGCTGCATCCAGAGTTCCTGCATTTCTCCTGTGTTTCCCATTCCCATCTCCCTTATGTATCCTCATCCACTAATGAGAGAGAACATTCGGCATTTGGTTTTTTGGGATTGGCTTACTTCACTAAGCATAATGTTCTCCAATTCTATCCATTTGCCTGTAAATGCCATAATTTTATTTTCTTTTATTGCTGAATAATATTCCATTGTGTATATGCACCACAGTTTCTTTATCCAATCATCTATTGAAGGGCATCTGGATTGCTTCCATAGTTTGCAATTGTGAATTGTGCTGCTATAAACATTGAGGTGACTGCTTTATTGTAGTGAGCTTTTTAAAAATCTTTAGGGTATAGGCCAAGGAGTGGGATAGCTGGATCGAATGGTGGTTCCATTCCAAGTTTTTTAAGGAATCTCCATACTGCTTTCCAGATTGGTTGCACCAATTTGCAGTCCCACCAGCAATGTTTGAGTGTACCTTTTTCACCACATCCTCGCCAGCACTTATTGTTGCTGGTATTTTGGATAGCTGCCATTCTGACTGGAGTGAGATGATATCTGAGTGTAGTTTTGAT
>PVHX01011648.1:0-63082 GCA_004024805.1 Geosciurus inauris
TTTTTTTTTTTTTGGTACTGGAGATTGAACTCAGGGGCACTCGACCACTGAGCCACATCCCCAGCCCTATTTTGTGTTTTATGTAGAGACAGGGTCTCACTGAGTTGCTTAGCGCCTCGCCATTGCTGAGGCTGGCTTTGAACTCACGATTCTCCTGTCTCAGCCTCCCTAAGTGCTGGGATTACAGGCTTGCGCCACCGCGCCCGGCTCATCATCTCCATTTAATTACACCATAGTTTCCAGCTTAGTTACCAACCCTCCACATATTTCAAGAATCTCTACAATCCTATCTTAAAGACTTGTGGGTCATCATCAGGTTCCTTTGTGTAAAAATTTTCTAAAGCTTTTGCTGCAATTATTTTTTTTAACCTTATCCCAAACTTTTGCCCTATTAACAACTGCATTTTTTTTTAATTTTTCAGATCCAAATCTTAGAAATTCCTTTTCTTCTTTATCTTGTTGCTCTTCACTTTGTTCTAGAAGTACTCTATTCAAGTTGCTTCCATCTATGAAGTTGTGTGCAGTTTGAGATCACACCTTGGTTCGCTGGTTGAATCAAAGTTGAAGCATTATGGAGAAAGAAAATGCATTGTATTTGGCCATCCTTGTTGGTTAGTGATTCAGCAGAAGGATGAGCTGGGGGATTGTCCAGAAGTAACAATGCTCTAACATCCTCTTCATGGGATCTTAGAACATTAATTTGAAAATTCAGGACCTCTGGAGCAAAGTTTTGAAATAATCATTCTGAAACAATTCTTTGATGAACCAAGCATCTTTACTAGATTTTATATATCACAAGTAATGTACTTGTGTCCCCTTTCACACTTCTAGACAGCTTTAATTCGCCAATAAAAATTGATTTTAGCTTGACTTCCGTCTGCATTTGCAAATAAAAGGGCAGACAACTATTCTTTGTTTGTTTTTCTCCCTGTCAGGTTGATATCTTTTCTACTTGCCTGTTTTCTGGCATCAACTTCCAAAAGGGGTCAGTCTCACCCCCACTGTATACCTGAGCTAGATGCAGTTTCTCCTCTTTGATTATCATAGATAGTTTTTGTCTAAATGGCTCAGCATTTTCTGAAGTTGAACTTAGGATCTGTTCTTCACATACATTTTGGTTCCCAATTGCATGTCTATTTTGAAATCTAAAAAGTCAGCCATTGCTAGCTTTGAAGTCTGTTCACCCAAAGCATTGTGCAAATCTTTCTGCAGCAGCCTGAAGCTTCGTGCCTCTAACAGAGAGACCAGCTGAGCATTTCTGCTGGTACAACATGTAGAACACATCATCTACATTAACATATTTCAATCCTGTTGTCTTCTTTCTCTTCTAAGCCCCTACTAGTGGCATATCCTGATTCAGTGCAGAGACCAAAATCATGTTCTTATTCTTTTCGTGGTCATAAAACATTGATTTACTGATTCCAAATTAATCCACTACACTTTTAAGAGATCATCCCACTTTAATCCTGCTGAGAACCTTCATTTTCTCCTCCAAATGCAGTGTTGTATATTTTCCCTTCTTATTCATAGTGAATTTGATTTTAGACAACCATCAAAAGGGGAAAAGCCTTACTGAGTTAGGAAAAGCATTTTGAAACCAAAAGCTAGTGGAAAGTCCCAGAAGGTACAAGCATTTGTATTTGAAGGTAATGGACTGAAATGGATAAAGCCTCATGATTGAAGTACTAGTCTTATGCACTCAGAAAGTTGCCACTGGCAAAGCCCAGCCTGGCCATTGCTGTCGAATGACAAGCTAAATAAGTTTTTGGAAACTCACTGCTTTTTCTCTCCCTGGAATGACAGGGATACCAGCATACTTTTCCTAAACCAACAGAAAAAAGAGACAAAATGAAGAAGAGAGGCATTGAGACACATGATAACAGAACCAGGTGGGTTAAGGCAATACAAAGTGACGACTGAGAAGAGAGTACAAGAGTCTCAAAGGCAACAACAGAGCAATTTTGTAAAGCAGAGATGCAGTGTGGCTTCTCCTCTTCCAAAATAACTTGATTTTACCTCACTACCAGAAAAGCAAATGTTGCTCCTTTTGCTGTGTATGTAGCATTCATTGGGCAACAGTTCATCTATCGGCATAGACTCCAAGCCTCAAGGACCCTGACACTGGAACATCAAGAGAGCTGGCACTTGGCAAATGGTTTGTAAAATCTTTAAGTGAAAGAAAGTTACTAGGTTCTGTTGCATGTATCAATGAAATCTAACATTTACTGCATTCAATACAGCAGTTTCAAAGACTAAACTTTAACATGAATGTCTATTATATTACCAAGAAAATATGTAAATAATTTGTTAGTAGCATTTTTTCTACTTTCAGTTCTTCTTCCTTGGGTTAACCAATAGATTCTTAAATATTATTTTTCACTGAAATGGTTCCATATTTGAGACATTATCAAATTTTAGAACCATGAAAATTCTTAGAGGTGAATCTGAAAGTTTCACAAATATTTTATCATAGTTAAAAAGAAAAAAAAATCAAAAGATCTGCAATTTCATTTGTTTACTTATATTTACATTAGGATGTTAAATGACATACTTTTCATATTTGAGACTTTGATTTCTCTTCATTGTAGATTTTCCTGGATTTGAGCCAAGAATCAACTACCTAAAGAATGTTTTCCATTAATCTTTCAGATAGCAAATTATTCTGTGTGTCTGTTTCAGGCCTCTGGGTGCTGCCCAAAGCCATTCTAGGTCTTGAGAAATGTCCTACTCTAGATTAATTCCATGGTTTTCATTCCAGATACACAACTTCAGGAGAAAAACAAAAATTGCCACTTTTAGCCAACCCAGGTTCTCAGGGGTACACAACACTCACAGCCAGCAGGAAGACACTGAAAGACGTTTTCAGAAAGCATTACAGAAGCTAAAGGTATTACCCTGGTCCTCAGGAAGCTTCTCCCTCAGGAGCCCATGACTACCCAGGCTACCCAGAACACTGCTTGCCAAGCACAGGCCCTCCATCACAGGACTCAGAGGCTTGGTGGAGTCACTGGGGCCTGTTTCTTTATTTCCAAGGGAGACATTTTTGTAGACATGAAGCTTGACCTTGCTGAGGTTATTTTGCTCACATTGTATTCTCCATCTTTGACAGAATTAAATAATCACATGACTCTGAGATGGTGTCTAACAGACAATATTTCTAAAATATTACAATTATTATTACATGGCAACTAAGACTCTCTAAAATTACTTTCTACAACTTTTCATACCAGGACTTAAAATCTGGCCAGTGATTGATGTTGACCATGATTACAAAGAAATAGCCAAGCTGTGCTTACAGCAGCATTGAAACAAACTGTGTGTACTAAAGAACCTACCAGTGCTGTAATCTACACACCATAGGCTCATTTTTCCCCAGAACAGAACTTGCTCTTTTCACTTGTGAGTGAAAAATCCTTTTCACTTGTGTCCATCAATAAAAATTTAACCCAGTGGATATTTCTATAAAAGGAATATCTAAAATTCAAGGGTCTGTATTAGTATAAAATTTAGTGGCTCTGGAGGCTGAGGCAGAAGGATCAAGAGTTCAAAGGCAGCCTTAGCATCTTAGTAAGGCCCTAAGCAACTTAGCAAGACCCTGTCTCTAAATTAAAAATATATATATTTTTAATTTATATGTACATGTATATGTATATATATGTTCATGTATATGTATATATGTATACATATGCATGTACATATATGCTTGGAGATGTGGCTCAGTGGTTAAGCACCCCTGGGTTTAATCCTCAGTACCTAATAATAATCATAATAATAATAGAAAGCAATCAAATAAGAAAGAGAAGGAATATAAGCAATAGATCTCGAAATTCAGTGAAATTAGGGGAAAAAATGTAGTTTTTATGTAGAACAGAGATTAGCAGCTCACCTCAACTCCTTAATTTCACCCGTTTTTCAAAACCATAGTGGTCAGGTGACAAAACTCTGAGAACTTTAAAACTGCTTTAGTTAGTTTCATTTGGCTACTGTAATGAAATACCACAAAGTTGGTGACTTAAACAAAAGGAAATTAATTCTATCACAGTTTTGAAAGCCAAGTCCTAATCAAGTGTCCCTTAACTGTCAGCAACATCATTGTCTGAGGCTCTAGGGAGAATGCATTTTTTTTTTTTTTTGGTACTGGAGATTGAACTCAGGGGCACTCGACCATTGAGCCACATCCCCAGCCCTATTTTGTGTTTTATTTAGAGACAGGCTCTCACTGAGTTGCTTAGTGCCTCACCGTTGCTGAGGCTGGCTTTGAACTCACGATTCCCTGTCTCAGCCTCCCAAAGTGCTGGGATTACAGGCTTGCGCCACCGCGCCCGGCTGAGAATGCATTTCTTACATGTTTTCCAGGTTCAAGTGGCTGCTGGCATTTCCATGACTTACTCCAAATCAATGCAATTTCTGCCTCTATTTCAACCTTCACATCTTTTCCTCTTGTGCTTGTGTGAGCCCTTCTTTGGCCTCTGTGTTAAAAGGACATGTGTGATGGCATGTAGTGCCCATGCTGACCATCCAGGATACAAACCAAAACACTACTTATTATATGATTGAATGCAGTTCTGACACAACAAATTTATTTTCAAAGCAAACTACTGGGAAAGGTGACTTAGAGAAAGAGTTGCCTCATATAACTTGCTTTTTTTTTTTTCAATTTTTTTTGTTGTTGTTTTTGTTTTTTGTTTTTTGTTTTAGTAGTAGTGGGTTGGTTTGTTTGCTTGATTTTTTGTTTTTGTTTTTGTTTTGTTTTTTGAGGGCAGCTGTGTGTTTCAGACTGGTAATTATGAAGATAAGGTTTTTTACCTTGGAATTTATTGAAGCTTGCCTGATCCCAGTTCCACAATCTTTGATCAAAGGTTTGATTCAAAGTTCATGAGTGGTCAAGTACAGCTTTTTATAGTGTTCAAACTGAAAATGCATTGTTCGTTCATGTAGCAGGAATTCAGTTCATGCATAAGCACATTAAACACCCTAGGCATCATTGTTGATGCCATTAGACATGCCATTGTTGATGCGTGTCCAATTTTTGGAGGGTAAAAATTATTTATATTGTGTTACATGTCAGAGTAAATTTATTTTAGATACTAAAAGAATTATGCATCTCAATGAGTGCACATGAGATTAGATCTTATTAAACTATTTCAGACTGGAAGGAGATCTGGCACCCTGGAAATTTTTCTAAGTTTGCAGGTGCCCTCCAGAGAGGCTCCACCTGCAATGCTTGCTGAGAAAAAAAACAAATAGGGGACATGAAGATTGGTCATATGAGAAAAAGGAGGATGGGTAGTGTACCCAAGATACAACTAATGTTTCTTTCTAGAGAATTCTAAGAAATTAAGCAGTGTAAATTTGTATACCTGCTGAATCCTGACATTAGTAAAATGTCAGGAAACTTCACTGAATCTATACTCTTCACTCAAAGCTCCAAGAAACCAGAACTGTTTAGAATAAACAGAGAGCATCTGCATCCTGCCTGCATGTTAGAATCCTCTCTGCAGCTTCTAAGATTGCCAATGCCTGAACCCCAAGTAAGACCAGTAAAACTGGATCTCTGGGCAGGCAGGGCACAAGAATCAGGAGCTGCTCAGATCCTCCAGGCAATTGTAGTGTATTCCAGGGTACAGTAAACTGAGAGCCAGTCCAGTAAAATTTAAACACCCATAAACCTTAACCTCCTTGGAAGAGAGACTGTGTGAATAGAAAATGCATATAGGATTTTGTCTGATCCTAATTAAACCTGTGCAACTCTTGATTTAAAAAGAAAAAGTAAAATTATAAAAGCGAAAAGAAAAACCCACAAGAACATACAAAACCCAGACAACAATGCTGTGGGGACAGCTTACTCCTTAAGGAAGAGTGACTTTAAAAATATTTGTATCTAACCCCCACCTTTGCAAGTGTGTGTGTGTGTGTGTGTGTGTGTGTGTGTGTGTGTGTGTTTCTTGATACAGTTAGGTGAAGTAGACAAAGGCATGTTTCTGACTGACTTTGAAATGAAGAAAAAAGTCAGTTAGGTCTCAAGTTATTCAACCAAGAAGAGAACCTAGGAAAGTAAAAGGTTCTCATCTAAATCATAAGATTAGAGAACATTCCTCAGGCGCTCTATAGGTGTAATACATCCAACATCTCTGACATCATCTTGTTCCTAAAAGTAAAAATTATAGTTCAAAGAGGAAGTAATAAAAACACTTCAAATACTGGATTCCAGGACTCGCCAAGCAATACCAAGGGCGAAGAAAATGAAGCCACAAGTTCTCCAAGACAATCAGCATTAAAGCAGGAGAGTAGATTTATGCTGACATTCAAATTTAAACAAAGATAGAATTTTAAGTAGTTTTATAAACATTTACAAGTATGATGGTTTGATTTACCATGCTGTTTTAATCCAGAAATTGCTTGTTTCTCTAGTCTTTTCTTAAAGAAATGAATATCATTGAATGAACAGTGTACAGAGGTGCTAAATGAACCTAATTTCTCAAAAGCTGATCACACATGAGAGCAGAACCTATAAATATATAGATTTTAATTTATAACCATCCTTTTAAGTCACATAAAATTGGCTTACTATAACCTGTATTTCAAATTCATTAGCTGCACAATTTCCAGAATTCACTAAAGTGTGTGGGATGTGGTAGAGTGTGTTAGCAAATTTTCTAGTATTAGGTTCTTGTTCTTTAAATACAACCTTAGAGAGTATGTTTGGCCAAGAAAGAACTGCTAATTATCTGTAAACTCACAATGATCTTTAAATTTTCAAAGTAAATGGTTCTCAGGGGAACACTTGCCCTTCTAGCTCCAGATGCTCCAAAACTGTAACAAACTGAAAGGAATTGGGTGACTCCTCAGTATATTGAGGTTAGTATCAGTTTAGGGTAGAACTCACTGGGATTGTCTGTTCTCTCTAGCTGATGCAGATTATACTAAGCAATTATGAAATACCTAGAAAAGTTACCCCTCCTCTGTCCTTAGGAAGGTTAAATTGTGATTTTCCTTCCCATGAATATGCTAAGCCCATTGCCCACCACTGGTGCAGTGTAAAATTATTGATAAATATTTATGATTTAAAATAAGGACTGAAAAAATAACTTATTGGTCAAATAACCTTAATCTTTTAAACTCCATAGTTGTCATGATTTAGATCTGGAATGTCCCCAAAGCAGCAATGTTCAGAGGTGGGACTTGTGGGAAGAAATTGGATCCTGAGGGTTTTGATCTTATGATGAGTGAATTAGTCTGTGAATAACTGAATGGACTATTGGGAGGCAGTTGAAACTATAGGTCGTAGCGTAGGGCAGGAGGAAGCCAGTCACTAGGAGTGTGCTCTAGAAAGGTATTCCTTGTCCTCTGTCCCTTCCTACTATCCTTGTCTCTGTCTCCATCTCTGTCTCTCTCTGTCTCTCTGTCTCTCTGTCTCTCTCTCTCTCTCTCTCTCTCCATCTCTCCATCTCTCTTCTCTCCTCTCTCTTTCTGTTTCCTGGATGCAATAAGTTAAGCATCTTTCCTCTACCACTTCCCACCATGATATTCTGCCTCATCTCAGGCCCAAAGCAATGGACACAGCCAACCATGAACTGAGATCTCTAAAATTATGAGCCCAAATAAATCTTTCCTCCTCTAAGTTCTTCTAGATATTTATCACAAAAACAAAAAGCTGACCAACACAATAGTTTAGCAATAAGCAGTTATAAAATATCTACTGTATACTAGGCACTGCATAGGTTCTAGGGCACAGAGTTAAAAAAGAAGCTTTATTAACACATTTTAGAACAGAAACTACATGCCATAATTATTTATAATATTTCATGACTAATAGCTTATGGTAATGAATATTTAACATGTGCTTACTTTCAATGGAAGTTCAATTTTTTCCTACCTATCTCTATAAAGTACAATTGAGAAAATGTTAATGAGACAGTAAATGCCAATATCAGTATATGTGCTGGTTAAGAGGAAGACTGAGTTCAGACTCTGAATCTTTGCTGGT
This sequence comes from Geosciurus inauris, assembly GCA_004024805.1. Lineage (NCBI taxonomy): Eukaryota > Metazoa > Chordata > Mammalia > Rodentia > Sciuridae > Geosciurus > Geosciurus inauris. The sequence goes on from PVHX01011648.1 coordinate 7,988, forward strand.
GTGATTTTGATGTGGTTTTGAGTTTCTTAACATTTCTAAACCACAATTGCCTATTCTATAAAGTGGGAAAATAATGATAGTTGTGTATTGTAGGGTCATAGTAACAAAGAATTGTGATAATCTACATCTGGAACAGATTAAAAACTTAAAGCTAGTACTATTATATTCGATGGTAGGTCCTCATTTCAAAACAGGAAAGCTCAAGGATGATACTTTCTTTGTAGGCAGTTGAAACCAATTTCAGATCCTGTTTGCTGAGCAATTTATGTGAAATTGAGAAAATGGCATTGTTCATGTGAACATTCTTTGGGAATGCTCACATCATATAAAGGAAGGAAAAACCAATGCAGCTTGTGGGGTACTGAAAGCTCCACCAGGCCCCTCAACTGCTGTCACTATTATTAAGAATTACTTATTGTTACCATTTCATGAGGAGAGAAGAAAATAGTTTTAGCAAATGCTACAACTCTGCTAGTTACCAATTTGATTTTTTAGAATTGTGGAAAGAAAAGTGATGAACATCAAAATGACTCCCCCCACAATTGACTTATCTAAATGAAAATTCCAAAGGCTATGAGAGCTCAGTAGCTCATCTCTCCGCCATCACTTAGTTTATTCATTTACTCTTCTCTTAAATATCTCACCTTTTGATACTGTTATAATGGCAAATATATTTTAAGGCATTTTGGAGGGTACATTCAATCTGCATGTGTATATATTTATACATATACAGGAAAATTTATCTTGTCAGCGTTACTTTGCCACTGCTTTCTGAGCCCTGTTATTCAAGGAATGAATTAATGTGAATTACTAGGTTTACCATCATCGTCAAGTGGTACACCCTGATTTCCCCAAACATTTTAAATATACTCTTCTGGGGACACATTGACACTATGCGATCCCCATTTTGAAAGTGACAAGTTCTGATTGTGATTGTAAACCTCTGCATTCTCCTGTGACTATTTTTCCCCATCGCCTGTGCATCTTGTTAGTGTTATGATGCTTGAATCCACACCATTAGAGCAATAACACAGCTGCTGTCATTCTCGGATATCTAGGGCTCCTGCTCAGACAGATCAGCTCAGAGAGAATGCCTCTGCCCTCCACTTTATCACCCAGAGACAAAAACTTAAAAAGAACCTACAACTAATTATTTGAAATCTCCACAGGTCTCACAGGACAGGGCCAATTTGCCCCTACAGACTCGGAAAAAGAGCTGAACTATGAAAGATAGGACAGGTCAGATTTGATCAAAACTAACATTCAGACAGGAAGACCCAATTAACATGACAACAGAAAGGAAGTGCACAATGCCAGAGAAGCAGGTTATCTTAGATTATCTTTTGTTTTCAATTTGAGCCTGACAAAATTACAGGTCAAAGATGCCATTGTAATCCACAATTTCATCAGTTTTTGTTATAATTTTAAACACATTTTCCCTGCATCATTTCAGGAAACAAAACATAGATTATGCCCAATATGTATGCAATGAATTAAAGTGTGATAAGACATTTTTTTAACAAGAAAAATAAATATCTTTCATTGCTTCAAAACAAGTTTTGCTTATAAGAAATTTTAGCTAATTGGGAGCTAACTCACTTAAGAGTTTTGAGATTGGTTAAGATAAGTTGAATTTAATTTAATTTGGGTAAGGAAGGACTCACCCACAAGTGAAGCCCTTGACAGGCAAAAGATGAACCCAAGTTCTCAAACATGCACTCATTTGGGAATCAGTAGGGACTTCTAAAACAGCTAGCTCAGGATCTGCTACAAATATTCCTACCGAGATGGTATGGGAGCAGCTTGGCTGTATGGACTTTTGAAAAATTTTAAACTAAATTTATTTTAACTGATACATAAAAACATAAAAATTACACATATTTTTTGGGTACCTCATGATTTTTCAATGCCTGTATACACTGTAATGTTTAATAAAGTTTAAACATTATCTCCTTAGTTACCATTTCTTTATGGTGAAAACACTAAAACCCTTTCTTAAACTTGTCAGGTGATTCTGCTATGCAATAAAACTCAAGAACACTTTCTCAAATATGTGTTTATTTATATACTTCAAATAACACCAATTAAAATCAATCAGATAACATGAGTTGGAGTTTGTGACCTTAAAGAAAAAGAGTTTTTGAACACAGGATTATTTGCTACAAAAAGATCAAAAACCCTATTTGAGGAACAGTAATTGATTAGCGATTAACTATATAAAAGGGTCTTATAATATTGAATATTGAAGTGAAAAGGACCTACTATCCTTAGAAGTTGAACTGTTGTAAAACAATCATTCTAAAATATATCTATTAAACTTCATATGAATTGAGATGTTAATGATAGTAAGAGGCTTCTACTTTATGCAGTAAGAAGATAAAACTCCTTTCAATTAAATTATCATTCACTGACAAGAAAGAGAAATATAAAAAGTAACAGTGAAGCCCAGAGCTGATCACTGTTATGCTGGCTTTAGAGGTTCGCAGCCAGGGGAAACAATCAAACTTTTCCCCACACTGGGAGAATGGATGCAGAAATAGTGAACATAATGCCAAAAATAATTTTGAGGGATTGTATTTCTCTCTCCAATGGTGAGGTTGCAAAGGAGAGGAGGTGATTAGCAAAAGTTGATGGGGCTTGTGTGACAATAAAAAAATCGCTGTCATGCAAGCATTGAGAATAAGATTATTTCTCTTTCAAGAAAGGATTTAAGTGATAACATTTTCTTTTCAAAAATATAAATAAATGATTTTAACTCCATATCCTAATAAATTAGGAAATTTGTGGGGACAATTTTTATAGCCAAATAAAATATCTGGGACAAAAAAAAAACCTGTCAAGGATTCATTTTTTGTTGGTTGGTTGGTTTGCTTCTGAAGAACATATGAATGACATTGACAGCTTTCCATAACAGATTTACTGCTGGCACATGCCTTCTCCATCACCAAATCCTCCCATCTGTTGACATGGTATTTCTTCTTGAAACACAACATTTATATTGTGCAAAAACAGCAAAGAAGCTGTTATGTGTAAATTTTCAAGATAAATGTTTTCTTGTATACTTAGATGTGCACATAAATAATCGATTTTTTACCCAAACTCATTTAAAAATGAAAATTTGAAGGAGAGATAAGGCTTATTTCTACATTCCTGTGAGCTTTGAGTCAAGACTTTCACAAGTAGGAACTTATGTGTTCATTTATTATATATTTACTATGCACTAGGTATACAGCAATGAAGAAAAAATTATTTTTGTATAGATCACATAGTTAATCAAATTTTCGCTGTTTTTGTCCACTTGTAATAGAACACTCCAGTCATACTGGTTTAAACATAAAGGTAAGGACTTGTTCACACATCTTGAAAGAAAGTACAAATTTCCCCATTACATATCCTGGTGCTCCAGCTTGAGTTGACCCGTGGCTCTGTCCTCTTTCACATGTGGCTGCAGCAATCATGGGTCTCAAATCAATAACAGGAAAAGTCTAAAGAGAGAGAGACAGAAAGTGGCTTCCAAAAGTATTCCTGAAGGGTGTCTAAGAATTTCACCAGAAATTTCCCTTAACCTCGTGTTCCCATCACTCACATCTGTCTGTCCCCTATCAGCATCACCAGTCTTCACAGAATTGCTACTATTTTAATGCAGTTACCTGTTTATTTGTGCCCAGATGGATCATTTCTTAGTCAATTGCCAACCAAATGGTATAGGGGAACGAAATCTATTCTTCCAATCTTAGGTTCTTGGCTGAGCACTTGCAAGTAAAGAGAGTACCAAGAGAAAAGCATACAAAGTTAAACACATTTTAGAAGACTTCATAAGGAAATGATCCAAAGAAACAGGTAAACCTGTGTGTTTTTTATGCCAGTTTTGACAGAAGTGGATAGTTGTAGAGAAGTCTGACGAACAAAGTGGATACATCTATTGGCAATAAATCAGAGGGAACTTAACCAGTTCTGCCTGATCAGATTTTTCTTGTCTCCCTGAGTCTTTAGAGAGGAGGATGTTCCTTTTCCCTAGTTACAGGGAAAGCAATCATTTGAATAAGAGTCTTGGATCATGAGAAGAAAAGTGAGGGAGAGAGCCAGAGAATGATCTTAGTTTTGTGACCTGCATCAGGCGCAAGAAAGAGAGGAAGGTGAGAAGGACCTTTCTCCTCCTGCTGTTTTTTTCTAATATCAAGCTACCATATTTTGGGGTAGTGTGTCCTGATAGTGTGGGTAAGACTATGTTTAGACCAATCATACCAACTTCTGGCCATGAGTATAATTACTTCTACCTGGGACACAAGGGTCTTCCAAGAAACAGGTGGATACCTGAACAAATTTGTAATACCCTTAGGAAGGCAGATAAGAGAATGAATATTTGGTGTGTAGGAAAACAATGCTCACTAAATTATCTTGGCTCCAAGGTTGGTAGTAGGTAAAAATTGCAAACAACTTATATGCTCATCAGTATAGAAATTTTCGAAGAATGTAATATCCATATTGGTAAATTAATTTAATAATCATTATGACAACAATTTATATAAAATGATACCATTAATAAATTTAAAATAACAGAACAATAGTGTTACTGCTGATATGAATATTACAAAAGCAGAAAACTTTAGAAAGAACACAACACTTCTTTCAAGTCAATAAATTTATTCTAATTATTTAATAGACAAGTTTTGAAAAATAGATCTTAAATATAATAATTTTATTTTGTTGAAATATTGTGTTTGTATAAATGTTATATTATTAAACAAATTAACTCTCATAAACTGTATTTAATATCTAGTTATTGCAATTGAGGATATAAAATTTCATTCTTTAAAAAATTCTGCTTGAAAATTTTTCATATCTTTTGACATTCTATAGTAATGATACTTGGATTTGATCTTGGTTTTAGATAAATACCTAAGTTAAAACTTCACCATCTCACTTAGGATGAAATGATCCTTGGTAAGACCTTTATTGAATATGTATGCATACAAATACATGTGTATATATGTTTACATTTATATATATTTGCATGTATGGATGTTTTATGCATATATGTGTATACAGTAAGAGAGGAACTAAGGGAGAGAGAAGAAATTTTGGAAAGCATTTTAATGGTAAATATCCCTGCAATATCATTAGTGGAGCATTTATTTATAACATTTCTGTTTCAATAGTTTTATTTTTAACATTTATAATATCTCTAATGAGGAAAATTCAATGAAGAGAGCACATAGTAGATTTTGATACGGGAAGGTAAAGGCTGAATTCTTTTCGAGGATCTATTGCATATGTTTACACTAGAGCAATCATCATCAAATTAAGACTGAGAGTTAAGGTGAAAATCCCATTAGGTCAGTTACTCAGTTAATTGCTCTGATGTTACCATAGCATTAGTTCAAGAAACCTATAACATCAGCCTCAATATAAAGGGCAAGAAGGTCTGGGCATTTCCCCAGCAAACCAATTTAGAAGACTTAAGTGAGCTATTCCATAAGTCAAGAAAAATAATCACTTTTTGAAAAATTAGCACTTAAATGTAGAGTATGATTAATTAATACTAGACGTAAACCCCAGAACATAGACATCACCTTGGAGCCAAGATAATTTAGTGAGGAAGGTCAAATGGAACATTTTATTTTATTTTTATTTAACTTATTTATTCTACTTAGGTATACATTATAGCAGAATGTATTTTGATTCATTGTACACAGATGGAGCACAACTTTTCATTTGTCTGGTTGTACGTGAAGTAGAATCACATCATATATGCAGTCATACATGATGCTAGAGTTATGATGTCCATCTCATTCTATCATCTTTACTGCTCCCATGACCCTCTCCCCACCCTTTGACCAAAGTTTCTCTATTCTTCACAGGTTCCCTCCTCATTATGGATCAGCATCCACTTATCAGACAGAACATTTGGTAATTGGTTTTTTGGGATTGGCTTATTCTCTTAGCATATTTTCCAACTCCACCCATTTACCTGCAAATGCCATAATTTTATTCTCTTTTATTGCTGAGTAATATTCCATTCTTTATCCATTCATCTATTGAAGGGCATCTAGGGTGGTTCCACAGTTTAGCTATTGTGAATTGTGCTGCTATAAGCATTGAAGTGGCTGTGTCACTGTAGTATCTTGTTATTAAGTCTTTTGGGTATACATCGAGGAGTGGGATAGCCGGGTCAAATGATGGATCCATTCCAAGTTTTCTAAGGAATCTCCATACTGCTTTCCATATTGGTTGTACCAATTTGCAGTCCCACCAGCAATGTATGAGTGTGCCTTTCCCCCCACATCTTCGCCAACACTTACTGGTGTTTGTATTCTTGATAATTGCCATTCTGACTGGCATGAGATGAAATCTTAGAGCAGGTTTGATTTGCATTTCTCTAATTGCTAGATATATTGAACATTTTTTCATATGTCTGTTGATTGATTGTATATCTGCATCTGAGAAGTGTCTGTTCAGCTCCTTAGCCCATTTATTGACTGGGTTATATTTTTTGGTGTTTTTTAAATTCTTCATATATACTAGAAATTAGTGTTCTATCAGATGTGTGTGTGGCAAAAATTTTTTCCCCGAATGTCGGTTCTCTCTGTTCACTTCATTGATTATTTCTTTTGCTGAGAAGAAGCTTTTTAGTTTGAATCCATCCCATTTATTGATTCTTGAATTTACTTCTTGCACTATAGAAGTCATGTTAAGGAAGAAAGGATCTAATCCGACATGATGAAGATATGTGCCTAATTTTTTTACTATTGGGTCTCTGGTCTGATTCCCAGGTCCTTGATCCACATTGAGGCAAATTTTGTGCATGGTGAGAGATAGGGGTTTAGTTTCATTTTGCTGTAAATGGATTTCCAGTTTTCCCAGCACCATTTTTTGAAGAGGCTATCTTTTCTCCAATGTACATGTTCGTCACCTTTGTCTAGTATAAGATAACTGTATTTATGTGGGTTTGTCTCTGTGTCTTCTATTCTGTACAATGGTCTACATGTCTATTTTGGTGCCAATACCATGCCGTTTTTGTTACTACAGCTTTGTAGAGTACTTAAGTTCTGGTATTCTGATTTCCTCTGCTACACTCTTCTTGCTAAGAATTTCTTTGCTTATTCTGTATCTCTTATTTTTCCAAATGAATTTCATGATTGACTTCTATTTCTATAAGGAATGATGTTGGGATTCTAATTAGAATCGCATTGAATCTGTATAGCACTTTGAGTAGTATGGCCTTTTTGACCATATTGATTCTGCATATCCAAGAGCATGGAGATTTTTCCATCTTCTTAGGTCTTCTTCAATTTCTTTCTTTAATGTCCTGTAGTTTTTATTGTAGAGGTTATTGTGAATGGGGTAGTTTGCCTAATTTCTCTTTCAGAGGATTCATCACTGATTAGAAATGCGATTGATTTATGAGTTTTGATTTTATATCCTGCTAATTTTATGAATTCATTTATTAATTCTAGAAGTTTTCTGGTGGAATTTTTTGGATCCTCTAATATAGAATCATGTTGTTGGCAAATAATGATAGTTTGAGTTCTTCTTTTCCTATTTATATCCCATTAATTTCTGTCTAATTGCTCTGGCTAGTGTTTCAAGGACTATATTGAATAGCAGTGGTGAAAGTGGGCATACCTGTCTTGTTCCCATTTTTAGAGGAAATGCTTCTAATTTTTCTCCATTTAGAATAATGTTGGCCTTGGGTTTAGCATAGACAGCTTTTACAAATTTGAGGTATGCACCTACAATCCCTAGTTTTTCTAGTGTTTTGAATATAAAAGAGTGCTGTATTTTGCCAAGTGCTTTCTCTGCACCAATTGATAAAATAATATGTTTCTTATCTTTAATTATATTGCTGTAATGTATTATGTTGATTTCCATATGTTGAACCAATCTTGCATCTCTGGAATGAACCCACATGATCATGGTGCACAATTTCTTTAATATATTTTTGTATGTGATTTGCCCAAATTTTACTGAGAAATTTGCATCTCTGTTCATCAGGGATATTGGTCTGAAATATTCTTTCTTTGATGAGTCTCTGTCTGGTTTTGGTATCAGGGTGATATTCACCTCATAGAATGAGTTTGGAAGGGTTCCCTCCTTTTGTATTTTGTGAAATAGTTTGAGGAGTATTGGTATTAATTATTCTTTGTAGGTCTTGTAGAACTTGGCTGAGAATCCACCCAGTCCCGAGCTTTTCTTGGTTGGCAGGCTCTTGATGGCATCTTCTATTTCCTTGCTTGAAATTGATTTGTTTAAGTTGTGTATGTCTTCCTGGTTAAGTTTGGGTAGGTCAAATGCTTCTAGAAATTTGTTGGTGTCTTCAGGGTTTTCTATTTTACTGGAGTATAAATTTTCAAAATAGTTTCTTATTATCCTCTGTATTTCCATAGTGTCTATCATGATATTTCCTTTTTCATCAGGAATTTTAGTAATTTGGGTTTTCTCCCTCCTTCTTTTTGTTAGGATGGCTAAGGGTTTGTCAATTTTATTTATTTTTTCAAAGAACCAGCATTTTGTTTTGTCAATTTTTTGAATTGTTTCTTTGGTTTCAATTTCATTGATTTCAGTCCTGATTTTAATTATTTCCTGTCTTCTACTTCTTTTTTTTTTAAAATATTTATTTAGTTGTTGATGGATCTTTATTTTATTATTTATATGTGGTGCTGAGGATCAAACCCAGTGCCTCACGCATGGTAGGCAAGTGCTCTACCACTGAGCTACTGCCCCAGCCCTGTCTTCTACTTCTTTTGGTGTTGGTTTGGTCCTCTTTTTCTAGGGCTTTGAGATGAGGAGTCAAGCAATTTTTTTGTCGACTTTTTCTTCTTTTAATGAATGAACTTAATGCAATTAACTTTCCTCTTAGCACTGCCTTCATGGTGTCCCAGAGATTTTAATATGTTGTATTGGAGTTTTCGTTTACCTCTAAGAATTTTTTTCATCTCTTCCATGACGTCTTCTGTTATTTCATGCATCATTCAATAGCATATTATTTAGTTTCCAGGTGTTGGAGTAGTTTCTATTTTTTAATCTGTGATTGAGTTCTAATTTTATTTCATTATGGTCAGATAGGATGCCAAGTAGTATCTCTCTCTCCCTCTTTTTTTTATTTGATAAGACTTGCTTTGTGGTATAACATATTATTTATGAGAAGGCTCCATGAGCTGCTGAAAAATAAAAAGTGTATTCACTCATTGATGGATAGAATACTCTATATGTCTGTTAAGTCTAAATTATTGATTGTTTTATTGAGTTCTATGGTTTCTTTGTTTAGTTTTTCTTTGAAGATCTATCCAGTGGTGAGAGAGCTGTGTTAAAGTCACCAAGCATTATTGTTTTATGGTCTATTTGATTCTTGTAGTTGAGAAGGATTTGTTTGATATACATAGATGTCCCATTGTTTGGGGCATAGATATTTGTAATTGCTATATCTTGTTGATGTAAGGTGCCCTTAAGCAGTATGAAATGTCCTTCTTTATTCCTTTTCACTAACCTTGGCTTGAAGTCCACTTTATCTGATATGAGGATGGAAATCCCTGCTTGTTTACGTGGTCCATGTGAGAGATATGTTTTTTCTCCCACCCTTTTACTTTCAGTCTGTGGATGTCTTTTCCTGTGAGATGAGTCTCTTAAAGGCAGCATATTGTTGGGTCTTTTTCCTTTAACCCAGTCTGTCATTCTATGTCTTTTAATTGATGAGTTTAAGGCATTCACATTTAGAGTTATTATTGAAATATGATTTGTAATCCTGGTCATTTCAGTTTATTTTTGGTTTTTACCTTGACTTGGTTTCTCCTTTGATTGGTCTTTCTGTTGTTTTTCATTGCGGCTCACGTGGGTCTGCCAATGAGCTGGGGTTCTGGGGGATGAAAGTAAGGGGTCCTTAGGAAGGATGGTATGGAGTCCCACGGGAAGAGGTATGGTGTGGACAGTTGTGGAGTCACTCACCCCAGACTCCGGGGTTGGTAAAACTGCTCTGCTGAAGCGAGACACAGAACCCATTTATTCCATGAAGTATAACAGCTTACGAACGGTCCTGGGACCAATCCATGGCCCTGAGGTTACAGCCAATGGGGTACCACTCTGTGTCAGGCACGCAGTCCATCAGCATAGAGTGAGGAAGAGAGAGGGGAAGCGTTGAAGTTATGGAGAGAGCTCCTACACCTTTCCTTTTGTGTAGTTCTTCTTTTTGTATATTTTCATTGTCAGTTATCATTTCCCCCTCATGGAACATTTTGCCAAGAATGCTGTGTAGTGCAGGCTTTCTTGCTGTAAATTCTTTTAACTGTGTTTATCATGAAAGATTTTTATTTAATCATCAAATCTGAAGCTTAATTTTGCTGAATATAATATTCTTGGCTGGCATCCATTTTCTTTCAGGAAATTGTTGTTCCATGATCTCCTGGCTTTTAGAGTCTGGGTTGAAAAAATATGCTGAGATCCAAATTGGTCTCCCCCTATATGTCACCTGATTCCTCTCTCTTATGGCCTTTAAAATTCTATCCTTATTCTGTATGCTGGGCATTTTGATTATAATGTACCTTGGTGTTGATCTGTTGTAGTTTTGTATATTTGGTGTCCTGTATGCCTCTTATATTGAATTTTCCAATTCATTTTTCATGTTTGAGAAATTTTCTGATATTATTTCATTGAAGAGATTGTGCATTCCTTTGGTTTGAAACTCTGTGCCTTCTTCTATCTTGATAAATCTTAGATTTGGTCTTTTGATGATGTCCCATAATTCTTGTATGTTCTGTTGATGATTTCTTACCATCTTCATTGTGTGGTCAACTTTATTTTCAAGATTGTATATTTTGTCTTCATTGTCTGAGGTTCTGTCTTCCAAGTGATCTAGTCTGCTGGTGATGCTTTCTATTACATTTTTTATTTGGTTTATTGTTTCCTTCATTTCAAGAATTTCTGATTTTTTTCACAGTCTCCAGCTCTTTCTTAAAGTAATCTTTTGCTACCTGTATTTGCTCCCTTATCTCTTTGTTGGTGTGATCCATGGTTTCCATTATTTGCTCTCTTATTCCTTTATTGGTGTGATCAATTTTTGCCTGTATTTGCTCACTTATGTCATTCTTTAATTTGCAGATCATTTTAATTACATACATTCTGAATTCATTCTCTGACATTTCACCAACTGTGCTGTCAATGGATTCTATTATTGTATCTTGGTTTATTTGGGGCACTTTCTTCCCTTTTTTTTCATGTTGATTATGTATCTTCCTTTCTTGCAATGAGGATCTGAAGTATTGTGTTTTCTATCCTATAATCTTGTAATGATAGTACAGATTACCTGTATCTCATTTTGGAGTTCACTTCCAGTCCCCAGCAGGTGTCCCCAGGTGGACACTACTACCACTAAAGATGGTGGCAGTGGTAGTGGAGGTAACTCAAGATGGCAGTGGGAGTGGCCCAAGATGGATGCAAACACTTGATGGGGCTAAAAGGATGGGACTTATAATGGCTTTGTGCTGATTTATTGGAGATGTAGTGCTTTGGTGGTATGCTGCCTCCAGGCCCTGTCTGTTGACCCAAGGTAGAGGCTACTATAGGAAGAACTATGGGGATGGCTGCAGAGTACAAAATGGATTTAGGAAGAGAGCAGCAGCATGGATCCCCACTCTGTGCAAGGGCGTGCCTGGGTCTAGGTTCTCACACAGGGTTCCAGGTGGTGGGTCTGGGCCTGGGCCTGGGCTCCTATGGATCAGCAGGGGCTCTGGCACTGAACTGAGGGGCCATCCCAGGTCTCAGCCACAGGGGTCCCCAGAAACTGTCCTTCACTTTAGGCTTGGTTCCCCCGTGGGTCAGCAGATTGGTGGGTAGCAATCTCAGGCCTGCCTTTGGCTGGGTTCCCATGGAAGTCTCTGAAGATGGTCCTAGGCCTTGGTCTGTTGGAGCATTTTAGAGTAAAATGGCCATGGAGCATTCATCACCATTATCATGCCCAGAACAAGTTACTATTTGTCAAATTTCAGTATTTTTCTCACTTCATCATACACTGGGTAAACATTTATTGAATGTCCAGTAGCAAAAATAAAAACTTTATTTTCAGTCACAAATAAACATTTTAACCTGCTGGTCAGACATTAAGGAAATGTCACAGAAGCCAAAGATGGAATGAGCACTTCCTACAGCAATGCGAACTTCAGGAATCCTGAAGGACATTTGGAGCCATGATTTCGCACCAGTCTTGAGTAATGACCCATAATTGCTTCCTTTATTTCAAGGACTTCTGTTTTATTGTTTCTATCTTTTCAGCTATGAAGTAGGAGCTTTATGATGCCTACCTCTGTTAAGTCGTGAAGTATTCCAAGTTGGGTTATAAAGCCAAGCTCTAGAAGCTCTTGCTTTGTCTCTATAATGATGTTAAAATTTAAAGAAAACCAGAGATACTAATGTTGTGTTCCTCTTCCTTCCTTATCCCCCACCATTGTAAGTTTGGCATTGAATTTGCAAAGACAAGCAGATGTGGGCTTTTTTTTTTTTTTTCTTATAACATTTTCTGCATCACTGAAAATTGCATAGAATGAAATGGATATATTTCCCATAAGGGGAAAAATCAGATTTTTTTTTTCCTGTAGCTCTGAAGCTGCTAGAAACACAAGGCTCCTATTGACTGGATGTTCTATATTATAAAAAGGCTTTGGATGTATTTCAACTTCTTAGGATATGACAGGAGGAGAAACATGTGTTAACCAAACCTCTACATTAATTTCAACTCTTGGGATAAGAACAGGAGGAGAAACATGTTAGTTTTAACTAAACTACAGGTGCCAATTTATTTAAGGGTGATTCATTTTTTCAGCCACTGTAATTCATTGTTTATAGATGGGGATTAAGTTTATTTCCAAAATTATAGGATCCAATATATAATAATACAGTTTTGTAAGAGTACTTAATTTTAAATTTATTGTTTTTAGCCAAAAATATTGTTACATTATAATTTTATTATTGTGTTACTTTTTGAAAACTGATAGCAGTTAAAATGAAATCTTACCTGGGATTCTAAAGAAAAAACTTTGTTAATGAAGAGGCAAGCTTTGTATTGATTTACTTAGCTCCATGCCTCTGAATCCCATGGAGTATTTAATGTGTCCCAGGATTCTGGGCCTGCCTCAAGGTCTGAAAGCAATCCTGCTCCTAGTCATGAAGAATTATAATTCAGAATTGCTTTTTCCATTCTGGTATTTGAATTCCATTCTACTAAATGATTTGCTATTCCATTCACCTGTGTCCAAGGGAACTATTAAAATGTAATTTCCAATAGTGTTTTGTTTTTCTTGTCTCACTTTATTTAAAAAGAATATCACATATAAAATTAGTCAATGCAATTTTACTTATGTATATGATTTCAAAAAGTAGCATTACTTTTCTGCATATGTGCTTCTCATATATATATAACCTTGTCATGTAAATGCTGTATTATTCTCCACATTATGTATATCTATATACACCTTAATACATAGGTTCATATAAGCCAGGATGTCGTAAAAGATATTATCAAGTTCATGTTAATCAAATGAATTTTGCCTTGTATCCTGAATTTAGAACCTATGCTGTATCTTCTGTGTTATTTTTCTATGGTTGCTGTAACAAGTTAATTGCAAAATTAATGAATTTTTAAAAAGGCAACTGCTATCTTGCACTTCTGTTTGGCAGAATTCTGACATGGGTCTCATAAATAAAACTGTTGGCAAGACTACTTTCCTTTCCTATGCTCTTTCCAACTCCAAGAGGTTGCCCACATTCCATGGCTTGTGACTCCTTTAGCAACTTCAAAGCTAGCGAAGACAGTTTGAGTCCTTTACAGATTGTACCTTTCTGATTTTTTCTGTACCCCTTTTCTACTTTTAAGAACCATTGTAATTATATTGGGTTCATATATACAGATAATCAACATCACTTTCCCATTTCAAAGTCTTTACTCTTAATCACATTTACAAAGTCTCCTTGCTACAAAAATTGACATATTCACAGATTCTGGGAATGAAAACATGGGTCACTTCAGGACCCATTATTCTGCCCACCAACATTTCCATCACATGTTTCTGGCAAAAATAGTTGCTGTGGAAATTGTATCCAGTCTTGCCCTCTAGAGCTGATATGTGCTGGTGTCTCTCAACTAAACACAGGTTCTCACAACTGTATCCTCTACCTACTGATGAATTTCCTTATCCTTACTTCCTAGGTAACCAACCAGCATGGTAACCAACCTCTACTGAATTCTCAATCCCCTCAACACTTCTAGAATGAGCATTTCATCTAACAAGTTTTCCCATTATGCACAGTGCCTACTCTAAACCTTCGTCACCAAGCTCCAGTTTCTATTCTCATCTCCCCTGTCATAATTATTGTGATAGGTGCCCAGATCCCTCCTCAATGAAGGAATTATGGCCCAGCAGTTGGGTGTGTGATCAACAGACAAAATTTAGGTACCGATCCCTGGTTCAGCCACAGCTGTAACTGCCATGAGCTGTTCCTGGAGGGGCATTGTCCTCTATTGGAGTGACACACATTTAAATGACAGATGTGGGAGATGCGAAGACCTGTCAGCTCAGCCCATCTCAGAACAATCCTGAAAGTCCCTTATAGTTCCAGAGCTCCCCATAGAATAGCCCTCCACCATGCTAAGACTTCTCCCTCTACCCTATTCTGCTCCCTTTTATGCTTCCATGGGGCTTGATCCTAAGAGTACTCTTTAATAAATGTTCTTGTTAAAAGCTTGTCTTTGTTTCAGAGTCTGCTTTACAGTAAAGCCAACCTTAAAGACCCTTTTAAGAAATGATTTACCTTCTATACTCACTGAAATATATAATCTATTTGTCCTTGTAAATTTCAACCCAAATATTCCTTTCTTTTTAAAGTCTTTGACAACCCTCAAGGCAAACTGATTTATTCCTCCTATGATCTTTAATATATTAAAATATAAGGCCTGAAATTAAGACTCTTGTCATTCCACTTAAGAAATAACTCTGGGCTGGGATCATAGCTCAGTGGTAGAGTGCTTGCCTAGCATGCGTGAGGCAGTGGGTTCAATTCTTGGCACAACATAGAAATAAAATAAAATAAAAGTCCATTGGCAACTAAAAAAACCATTTAAAAAAAAAGAAATATCATAACTTCATGAGACATTATATACTAAACTATTAGACTGTATTATTCTCCTTTACTTACCAGAACATGTTTCCTATGAACAGGTAGCATGCTTTTTTCTCGTTAGCAGTCTAATGTCTAAGGTAGATTTGTCATAAAGATGCCTAACAAATATTCTTAAATAATTTTAGGAAAAGATAGTCTTTTCTGTAACCATCAAAATCCCAGTTCAGTTAAGTTCATCATATTTATATAGAGTTGGTATGTTGTA
Organism: Geosciurus inauris; assembly: GCA_004024805.1. NCBI lineage: Eukaryota > Metazoa > Chordata > Mammalia > Rodentia > Sciuridae > Geosciurus > Geosciurus inauris. The sequence continues at coordinate 23,355 of PVHX01011648.1, forward strand.
GTCAGCTTTGTGTTGTTGTGATCAAAACCTGACAAAAACAACTTAAAGAAGAAAAAAGATTATTTTGACTCACAGGTTCAGAAGTTCAGTCTATAGTCAGCCAACTCCATAGCTCTGGGCCTGAGGTGAGGCAGAATATCATGGTGCAAGTGTGGTGAAGAAAAACAGCTCAGCTCAATTCGTATAAGGAAGCGGAGAGAGCTCTGTTCAATAAAGACGAAATTTATACCCCAGTGACCTACCTCCTCAAGCCCCACCCTACTTGCCAATCATCTCACCTCTAAATTTTCTTGCATTGTCTCACACATGAGCTTTTGGGGGACAACATATATACAAATCATAACATAGTACCACATATCAAATCTAGTTTACACAAATATGTGTTCTACTCTACAAGATTTAGGAACAATAAAGACTCTACATGCCAGTAAAGTAGATTGTATTTTTACCATTTAAAATGATTTTGCAGCTGGGCACAGTGGTACGCACCTGTAATCCCAGCAGATCAGGAAGCTGAGGCAAGAAGATCACAATTTCAAAGCTAGCCTCAGCAACTTAGTGAGGCCCTAAACAACTTAGTGAGACCATATATCAAATTAATAATTAATTAATTAATTAATTAAAAGGCTGGGTATATGCTTCAGTGGTTATGCACCCTTGGGTTCAATCCCCAGTACTTATAGGTTGATCCCTAGCTTTCAGTCATGTTTCTTCCCTCCCTATTATCTAGGTAGATTAGACTTAATGCTGACTTATCAGAAAATTGTCAAAATCAGTAATACAAAAGCCATAATTTAAAAAATGGTAGCATCATCCATCTGTTATTCAAGGTGGAATTCTTTATATTAATGGAACTGATTCCTTGGAGAGTAACTATATTCAATCAGAAAAAGTAGAACACCAATGAGAGTTCATCTTGCCTTCTTAAAAAAAGTTCCAAACCTACATTTAATTACTTACGACTCTTTTTATTTCAATTGCTTAAGGATTTGGATTTTCCCTCTTTTATGTTATATAACAGTTGACAATACACACAGAACTACCGTGGGGAAGTCCATGTACTTAATTATTATGAAAAAATTCTTCGTTCTTACCACATTTATGCCTACCCTTTCAACCCCAATGCATTCCTTACCTCCTTTTCCTTAATGCATATATGATGTCATTGTTGCAGTACTGGAGCCTTCTGGAAAACTGAGGCAACCCAAAGACTTCCCTTAAACCTGAATCCTTACAGATTTTATGTTTAGGAGGAATTATCCTTTTCTTCTTGCATTCTGGGATCTGGGAAGATTCCCCCTTCATGGTAACCTGGGTTCCTATTATTGACATTACTTTGGGCCTGCATTTCTCTTACAGATAACAGGTAGTTTGCTGAGGAATGTGATATTTCCTGTCCATTTAAGCCAGGAAGGGCTGCAAGTAAATTGCTTCTTGGGGTGGCACAGTGGGCCCATTTTATAGAATCATTTCCTTAATCACATGTTCCCAGTACTCACACCTGTCTGTCTTCTATGGGCATCACCAGGCATTTGCAGCATTGCTACTATTTTAATGTGACTTCTTGTTTCTTTGTGATCTTTAGGAGGTAATTCTGCATGGGCCCAATAGATACTGAAACAGTTTTCAATCTCCTAGTGCTTAATAATTCTAAAATCCTGATATTTGTTCCAAATTTCTTTATTCATGATTCCAGGTTATTAGCCTCTCCTGGTAGGACTATGAACGTGTCTCTGCTCCATTTTATATTTTATTCAGAGCATCTAAAAAACATTTATACAAGACTCAGAAACACATCTGAGAAGCATAAGTGTCCTGGGTTCTGACATCAATAGATAATGGTGGAGCTGTTATCATGTTATCAACCTGTTTTTCTAGAGGATAGTAACTATCTGGAGACAAACTTCAATCCCAGCAAAAGTGATGGCACTTTTCTTTGTTATTCCCAAATTTAAAGAATATTGTTCATGATGTTATCTGGACATGGGCACATTTTAAAATGTGAAATATCAAAACAAATCATAGAAAGAGGTAGAAAATATGTGTTTAAGTCGGACAGCATGAAAATCAGAAAAATAATTTTCTTATAATAAGAAATAATAATTCTTAAAATAGGAAGAAATGCCTTATTTCTAAAACCATTTATTAAATTGAGAGATTACTATATAAAGTTATATTTAATGTTAAAAATAGAAGAAGATAAATAAGAACAAAACGGACTCCGTAATAATGGGATTGATTTACACAGAAATGACAATCAGATCTAATATACAAGATTGAGAATCCTTCCAGTTGCACTTGATATTATTGCTGGAACATTCTTAGAGTGTTTAGATTGAAAAATATCTACAGTGGAATGAGATGGAGATGATGATGAGGCTAGCAATGAGCCATATGGAGAAATCATATTTTTCCCTATTTAAACATGGTGCTACAGCTGGTATTACGTACTTATAAATGCAAGAAGGATGGCTGAAAATAAGAATAGGTCACCTAAAGTTTGTTCCATACTCAGTACAAATTTGTTTTACTGATTCAGGCTGCTCATAAAAACCTTGCTGTTGGTAGCTATCTGCTTTGGGCTCAGAATCTGTGTGATACCTCTCCAAAGCAATCACTTCGTGAATTGTATTTCTCAGAATCATTCACTTATAGCTTCTCCTGAATCATTACCTCAAGGATATTCAAGGAAGCCCTCCTAAGTGTCGTGAAAGAATTTCACAAAAATCTTAAACAAAATTTGTTAAAAGTGGAAATATAGCCTCATATTTAGTTTGGGATTCCTTATAGTTTTAAATATATTGATATTTCAATTGAATTCAACATGTATGATCACATATACTAGCAGACATCAAACAATGAACTTTTAATTAATTTATTAATGAAATAAATTAACCAATTTGTTTGGTAACATTCAAGTTGACTGTCTTAATCACTCAGGAAAAACTATCTTGTGAATCAGTATTCACAGTGAGTTGGAATATCATGACATTTAAATATTTTAGAAAAAATATCAGAATTCACCTTAAAAGACATGCATCATTTTATTATATCCATTGAGAAAAATTACATAGCAGTGAAAACCTAAAATCAAACAATATGAATTTTGGCATAGAACAGGTGCAATGAAATAATTTTTTCCCCCATTAGAGTTCAAAAGGTAATTTTTGAAATTGGGAGGTACAGTTTAGGTCATACTTACAAAGGTTATAACATTTATGCATCACTATAAGCAAATTGCCAAGCCCCAGCCAGAATCAAGATATGAAATTGTTCTAATAGATTGGATAAGAAGACGACAAAGTTAGAGCCTAATCTAGCACTGAGACAAGGGCTAAAGAGCCACAGATGATGGTCATTTGGATAAAGAGTAAAGCTTCCACATACTGATTCTTCAAGCAAATCCTCTAGAAGTTTTCAAGAAATACTCTATTCAGAAAAAAACGGTTACTTCAAATTATAGAAGACAGTTTCCAAACAAGAAAGATATATTCAACATAAGTGTAGGCTATTCTCATTCTAAGAGCTCTAAAAATAACAAAAGACTTACATTTTTCTTATTGTTTTGCAAATCATTATAGAGCATTATCTACATCTGTTTTTTTCAAATTCACCTCTTGCTTATTTCATTTTGAATCAAATTTTATTATCAAATAAAGCTATTTCTCATAGATTCGTAAACATTTCCTACCCATGTGAAGTTTTAAAGAAAGCTATGTCTACTTAATTGTATTCTGTTTTAATAAACCATTAAAAATAATTTAGAGATAATATCTCCCAGTTGTCCTCTTTACTTTCATTCAGGGATTTTATCCTCAGTACTAGCCCTATTCCACATATGCTTATGATGCTTGTAAAATGGGAAATGAGCAAAGTCCTTCCAGTCAAGCAGTTTCAAGTATGTAATGGGATTATTGACCCCTAACAGTGAATGGTATAGTTACTAGAAATATACTTTCTTAAACAGCAAACCAAAAAAATATCTGGTAAAATATTTTATTTCAGAAATGCATATGAAAGCATCAATCCCTGTGATTGCATACATTAAAGTAGTTTAGCCATAATGGTTTTGCATGCTTGACTTATGCCTATTATTCATTATAACAACATCATGAGGTTGTCATTATTATCCTCATTTATGGAATTTAAAAATCCCGAGAGCTGAGGTGTGTAGCTCAGCGATAAAGTAAGTGTTCAGTATGTGTGACACCCTTGATTTAATCCCCAACACCAAAACATGGAAAATGTTGATTTGAGAGTTTGGTTCTTAATAGGTAGTAGATAATTATTAGCCTTAAGATCTTAAAGCATTTTCTAAATAATGACACATCTCCAGTGAGACTCAGAGGTATAGGGTGCTAACATGAATAAGGCCTGGGGTGAGGTCAATGGATGTAGTGTATACAAATCATAACATCATAAATGCCAAAAAGATTAAGACTGATTCATTTCATAATCTTAATTGAAAATCCTAATGAGATTATCCTATCATAAAGTACTAAGCAATAGAGTGAAAAAATAATGAAATGCAGGAGTTACTAGGAGTTAGCAATTTGCCTATCCAGGGCAGCTAGGGACACTCCTGAGATGTTACCAATTGATGTACTTGGATTCTACTGTGCAAATTTTATGTTAATTATTATAAGTTATTTTGTAATGCAGTGTTTATTAAGAAATGTTAAATATATGTATTTTATTATTTATACTAGAACATGTAAAGGCATTGTATTTAACTTTCTTGTTTTTGTTGAGTCTTAGTACAATTTTAGAGATTGAGGAGATGATCTGGTATAACCCCTATTTTAAGATGATAACTCATTGTGCTCATATATTACTCTGATAATATATCTTATTAATATTCTCATTGAATACTTACTGATATTTACTATAAGAAAGATTATACCTGGTAGTATAGTCATTTTCCTAAAGAAAGCTCATATTCCAGTAGGGGAAGGGACATGGATCTACTGTTATGAAAAGAGAGAGAGACAGAACTATAAATAGACGGTACGACTGCTTGGCTGCGAGAATTAAAAACTAGGTACTCACAATGTACCATAGTACTTAAAAGATGTGTATTATTTTAATACGTAAAGATCAAGACTATGTCTGCCAAAGGATACAGCATAAAACAAAGCATTAAGCTTGCTCAGGGAAAACCAAGTAATATAATTTTGGTACAAAATACATTACATGGATCCTTAAGTATTACAACAAATGAGTATCAGATTTTCAAGAGATTTGAATAAATTTAGATAGCATTTACTATAAAACAAGGAATTGCTGAAGATTTATAAAAGGGATTGGGTATATAATTAGGATGGTAATTTAGAAAGTAGTAATTTCTTGAAGGTTTGACTAATAAGTGGAATGGACAGCAGATAAGGGCCATGTGCTGGAAAAGGAGAGAGTACATCAGAGTGAAGTAAAGAGGAATCACAAGTCAGATGGATGCAGAGCACAGAAGCAGATATGGCATACACATTTAAAAAAACAATCCATAAAGCCAGATTTAAAACTAACTGGATTTAGGAGTTGACTGTATGAGTGAAAGAGTAATTCACAAATCATTTGAGCTTTCAGAAACAATAATAATTAAAGTTAAAAGTCAAGGAGTCACTTTGCAATTGAAATCCAAACAGCCGTACTCCATATCCAATAGAGACTTTGGAACATATGCCTTGAGCTTGGGAAGAAGCTTGGGAAGAAAAGCTTGGTAAAGAAGCTGCTGATTTAAGAATTTAAAGAGAAATGTCCACTAAACTAACTGAGGGGCGATTACATCAACCAGATGCCCACAGAGTAAGACAACAACCTCAGTAGAGATAAGAAAGAGGAGCTTGGCAGGTTAGAAGAGGACAAAGAAATCAGAGGTATAAAGAACCCAGCTATTCTGGCATTGGTTTTTAAAAAATAAAGCTTTCAAGGGTGACCTGGTGTGTACTGTGAAATATTGCAAAGATAAGGAAGGGTGCAGCTTGAGTGAAGACATCTTCCTGTGCTGGTGACCTCCTTACCTTGGCTCCTGGGTGGTTGTGTTCTCTTGCTGAGTAGCTGCACTGTCTTTTCTTACAAGTATTCTTCTTGCTCCTGTCTTCTTCCAAAGTCTTCATCCCCTGAACACCAATGTTCTAGAGATTATAATACCAGGTTTTAAACCAGGCAAGAGAGTCTAAGTATGTATTTTTCTCTGAATGTTGGTATATTCCAAATACTTTAGAGGAATAATCTCCAATTTCTTATCCAAGTGCCCTATGCTGGCTTTCTTAATCCAGTGCTGTTAGGATATTGTAAGATCAACACAGACTTGTGTGCTAAATAATGGAATATATGATGAAGGACCAATTTTTAATTCAAAGAAAAGTTTTCCAGGTAGGAAAAAATAGAAATAGATTTTGCAATAGATGATAAATTTAAGAATCTTATTTTTAATTTTTTATTTGTTCATTTTTTCTGGGGGGTAATTTTACAAAAAACAGCTATAGTCAAATTCATGATGAGCAAGAGTAGTAGACATTGCAAAGTACTCTGATACTTTTAAGCATTTAAGTGTGCTCACTTTCTCTTTCTCTGTCTTCCTTCCTTCCTTCCTTTCTTTATTTTCTTCCTTCCTAAATCTCAGGGTTACTTTCTATTGGCATACAGTGCTGGTTGCATCCAGGTATATGCTTGTGATAATGTGCTTGTGTGTATGTGAGAGACAGAGAAAAAAGAGTAATTCACACTAATATTATCTCTATGTGCTTACTTAAAATGGCATAGCTCCGACAATTAGAACTATGATAAAAAGTGTTCTCATCTTTACTCAGTTTTTGCATTAAATGAAAAAGAAAAACTACCAGGGGCAATTTGCCTTAATATCCTCAGAGGGAAGACTATTCATTTTCTGTCATTTCTTTTCTTCACCACACTTTGTAATAAAATAAAGCAAAGGAGGTTGATGGTCTGGGCACTAATTTTCCATCCTCAATGCTTTTTCCTGCCTGATTTTTATTCCAGACCCTTGCTCTGAGCCACTCTGCCCACTCCTCTTGGTTTCCTGGCCTTCACTGAGCAGGATCAGTGATCAGACAGGAAACCATAGTTCTTCTATCTTTTGAAAAGTTCATTTATTTATTCATCTAATCACCATTTTTGTTAGTGACATAATTGGATGACAAACAAAAGTCTAATTTCAACTGAACTTGCGAGTGTAATTATTTATGATTTCTTGATTAAGGCTATTTTTTCTGTGTCTGTATCTCTTCTTTTATATTGGCCTGATACACAAAAGAAATTAAATTACATTTCAGATAATTGATACCTCTACTTATCTTGGCGAAGGAAAGAGGACATTGTATTTATCTCATTACAATGTGAAAAAAATGTAGTATGATTGAGAATATGGAAACTCTCTCATCCCAGCTCCATGTAATTCCTATTCCTATGATCTGAAAGCTTCTTATTAAGAGTATTCACTCTTTCGACACCCACACACACATTCATTATTTCAACAATTTTATCCCATACAATCTACCTGGTAATCATATATACAGAAAGCCAAAACATATTCTTATTACTTAGTATAATTCAATTTCTAACAGAAAAGCTCAATTTGAGATTAAATAATGCTTTGTGGTACTTACAAGATAGATACTGGGGCAACATAAAATGGTAATCCTAGAATAAGATATCAATGCTAGCAAGGAAGACACCTGTATTCCTTGTTAATATTCTATGTCTTTCCTGAACTAACAGTAGAACATTAGAGCCCTATTTATACATCAATGTCAAATATTTTCTGATTATACCCAAGCTTATATGCAGGAAGCATTGGATGGTTAGTGAGTGTTTTTAAATACAGATATTTTAAAATAAAAAATATAAAACTAGTTCCTTAAAGCCTTCCCATTTCAAATCATTTCCTTAGCATTAGAACTTTCTATCTTTCTCTTTAAATATAGAGTTAAAGCTATGCTAAATGAAATAAGGCAGCCACAGAGAGACAAATATTGCATGATCTCCTTTATATGTGGAAAATAAACAAAAATGTGAAATGTATCAGTGATTATCAAGAATGGGAGACAGAGAAGAATGTGGGAACATATAGATCAGAGGATATACAATAACATATATGTAGGATAAACAACTTGTAAATATAATGTATAAAATGAAAACTGTAGTTAATAAAATTGTACTGTATTTTGGATTTGTCAAATAGGTAGATTTTTACCTGCTTTTGCCACAGTAAATGCTGCTTTAGTCAGCATTTTCACTGCTGTGACTAAAATACCTGACAAAAACAATTTTAAGAGAAGAAAAGTTTATTTAGAAGGCTCACAGTTTCAGAGGTCAGTCCATAGAAAGCCAACTCCATTCCTCCGGGCTCCAGGACAGGCAGAACTTCATGGTAGAAGAGTGTGGCAGAGGGAAGCTGCTCAGATGATAATCATGAAGCAGAGAGAGAGAGAGAGAGAGACTTCACTCGCCATATACAAAATATATTCCCCAAAGCCACACCTGCAGTGTCCACCTCTTTCAGACATATCCTTCCTGCTTTCAATTACCACTCAGATAATCCCTATCAGGTGATTAATTCAATGATTGGATTAAGATTCTTACAACCCAATTTCTCTTTTGAAGCTTCTTGCATTGCCTCACACATGAGCTTTGTGGGAGACCTCACATCTGAACCATAACAGTAACTATGTAGGTGATGGATATGTTCACTATAGTAACCATATATAATTATCTGTGCTGCCCACAGCCCAGTTGCACTAGAGCAGGAGGCTAGCTTGCCAGTAGACCAAGGAAAACACACAGAGATAGCATGTGAGACATAAGGTTTATTGAAAATACGTGGCAACAGGAACGGACAGACAACAATTCCATGCCTTGTGGTGCTTTGCCAAGTAACACCTCATCCCTCATGATGTTACTCCAGAAAAGAGTATCTACATCACTCTAAATACTTGCTCCAGTTGTGGCCAGCTAGGTTCAGGGCCCTAGTCTTCTCCATAGTGCCTTCAATTTACACCAGCTACCACAGGGAGAGGGGCTAATAAATTAGGTTACAGAAGCAATGACATCGTTAGTACATTTTATCTGCTTTGCTCCTTGTATGACCAGCATTGCAAGGAGCAGTTGTTGGTGTGTGCAAGAAAGTTCCTACAACTCATCTGTCCTATAGTAATATACGTGGGAAACAGAGTCAATGTCTGCCAATGTAGTATTTATTTGGATATTCTGGTCTGGGCCCATTCTTATTGTTCTCTTAACTTGGTTAGGTCTACCTAACAACAGAAAGGGGCATTTCAGGGACATATATACTGTCCTTCATTTATTTTAAGTATGATACAGTCTTATATAGCATCATGTTTTATTGAAAATAAACATGCACAATAAAACTTTGAGTATATACTTTCTTCACCTAATACAATTTTATTTTTTAAAATAGTAAATGAATAGGCTCAGAAACAAGCAAAAAGTAACAGATTGGGACACAGGAGAGATGCTTCCCAATTCATCTTTCCTGAGCAGCTTACTATGTGTCTTTTCCCAAGCCACCTAGACCATCATTCTTAAAAATGCCATTTGTCCTTTGAATACAAGGATAGTTTGTTGATTTTTTATTTTATGAGTTCCACTTCACCAAGGTAGAATATATATTTGCTTCTCCAGCCTTGGTTAGAGATACAGTACAGACATGTAGACTATGATTCCTTCCTAGGATGACTTAGAAGTCATGAGAGTGGTAGCATTGAGCATGTCCAGAAGGTAGAAGAATGCTAGAGAGAAATGGAGACTTTTTAAGTAACAGTGTCAGAAGCCACTGGACCCATACAAAGCCTCGTGACATGGTATCCACTATTGATCTATGTAGCAGAGAGCAACACACCAGTGATTAGTACACCAGTGAGACTTGGGTGTTCTCAACTGCGTGGCTTCCAAGCCAGTTTTTCCATTCATCCTAGAGCGTCTAAACTTTAACAAATTTCTGTCTCGTTTAAGTTTGTTATACTATGTTCCTATATTTATAAATAAGAATTGTAACTAAAATACAAAATAAAGAATTTGCAGCTTCTCATGCTCCATAGGCTGCTATCCAAATGTCAGTGAATGGCAAATTTTTAAGCAAAGTGAGGCCAGAATAGCCCATTTGTGAGCATATGATGATGAGGTTTGAAGAGGACAGATAGGGCCAGTATTAGATACTGGTCATGTGCATACACCGCCCCAGGGGTAGTGGGTCTTCTGATTTACAAAAGAATTGAAATCCATTTTATTGCTTAAAATCACACAACTTTATAATACTTGGAATTAACAAACATGTTTAAAAACCTCTGTATATTCTGTCTTGGGCCTTCCAGTTTATGCGCTTACAATGATTTCTTATGCTGATCATTTCGGCTGGGATATTCAGCTGTAATGACCTCTTTTCCAAGGAGGATTTTCTGCCATCACCCCATCTATGAGCAACAAGCAGTGAATGTGGGGAAGAGGGGACAAAGGAGAGTAAGAAATCAGACACGGGGTAGGAGGGTTGGAGAAGGATAAACTTTATACTAGAAGAGAAACTGGAATTCTTATGCAGATCAATCTAGACATTTTTAGGCATGAAAATGACATATCTGGATCATACTAAATTCTTTTAAATGTAAAAATATAAAAGTGACAAGAATATAAATCCCAGGAAGTCTCCCTTTCTTTTTCTCTCTGAGGGATTGGAAACTGGAGAATATATGTATATATATTGCACATTGCACAAAACACATGAAAAAATGTTATATATACAATATTAAAATATAAATGTCACATCTATATTTTATAAATATACACTGTGTATATACATAGTGCTGTTTGTGTGTTTGTGTGTATACATATAGATGTATACACACAAACACACACACACATAATACTATTATAAGTATAATATATGGAGAAACTTGGAAATAGAAAATATATATACATATATATTCTATGTGTATATATGTGTATATATATTACATAATACACAAAATAGATGTATATGTTATATATAATATACAATTAATATATAATGTCATGTCTATAATAATATTTTATATATGTACTATGTGAGTACACCTAGGGTTGGAAATATAATATTTCTTCTCCATCTTCTAGAGATAAAGATGGAAGTCAGAGATAAAATAAATTTGCTATTTGCTTATGCAAAAAATAGTTTGCCTTAATAGGAGAAAAAAATACATATTTCTTATTTCCTACTGCATTGCTAGGGCTCCAGCTGACTAGAAACTAAATATTTGCTAGGTCAGTTATCATGTATATATATATATATGAGTGTGAAATTTGAAATAAAATGTGCACACCCTACTGGAAGAGCTATTTGCTTCAATTATTAAATAATAGCCATTCATAACCAGATAAAATTTTAGACACTATCCAGGACTGTTTTATCAGTTTACCTATAAGAAACAGAGGCTTAATGCAGTAAATCAATTTGTGTGAAAAAAGGCAATGGCTACAGGGCTGGAGTTTGCCATATATTTTCTAAGAAACAACTTATTTTTGTGTGAGCACATATTTTGAGTTTGAATTTAGTGGCTTCTTATATGTCTATACATTGAGATCTACACATATATAACCATGTACCTTATGTGTGATTTATCTCCATTTAATAGACTGTTTCTACTATTATTCTAAACATGACATCCAATATTTAAACAACTAGAGTTCCCCATATTAATTTGGAATGTTTTTAGACAGAAAATATGTTGTTCATAGGAACATTTACAAGATTTTCTGGAATGTGCATTAGTTATGTTTCCAAGTCAGCAATTTCATAGGGTTCTCATGTGCTCTTCTGTTGATTGTTTCTCTCCAGATGATGGGAAGCAATTTACAGCTATGCATTTATAGGATGCCAATATACCCAGTCAAGGACCTATGACTGCTGTATAAGTTATTTTATTATACAAGTATTCCATCTTCCAAAGTCTTTCTAGGGACCGTACATCATCCCCTACACCTATTATTTTCAAATGAATTTTACATTTTCATTAAAAAGTATATATTTTGTAGTTCTTCCCATTTCCTAAAAACTAGAAAAGTGGCTTAATTTAAAAATTATAAAAGATCAGTTATTTGAGATGTGTTTAAAACAAATCACACTTTATGACTATTTACTGCTATCCTTAGAGAGGTAGTAATATGAGCCATAGAATGGACATAAAATTTACAGTTAAGCTGGGCATGGTGGCACACACCTGTAATCCCAGCACTTTGGGAGGCTGAGACAGGAGAATCACCAGTTCAAAGCTAGCCTCAGCAATTGCGAGGCGCTAAGCAACTCAGTGAGATCCTGTCCCTGTCTCTAAATAAAACACAGAATAGGGCTGGGGATGTGGCTCAGTGGTAAAGTACTTCTGAGTTCAATTCTCAATACCAAAACAAACAAATAAAAAAATTTATAGTTAAAACTAGTTTCAAATACTAATGACTAAAACTTTCAACAAACTAATTTAATTCAGCCCAATAAGCTTCAGTATTCTCATTTGCAAAATATTGATAATAATACCAGTTTTGCTAGACTCTAAGATGAAATTTGATTAATTTGAAAATTAATTAATACTTTAGAAATTTAATTTAATATTCAAGAAATATAATTATATTTTTATTTAATTAATATTTAAGAAATATTTATTTAATTTATTTAATTAATATTTAAGAAATTTAATATTTAAGAAATATTATATTTTTATTATTTTGTCTTTGTTTAATATATGCTATGATAACTGAACTCGCATATTGAGCAAGTTTTCTTCTGAAACTATGGTTGCTGTCTCTCTAGCCTCATTAGACTTTTCCCTGCTACACAGCAGCCTTGAGTTGTGGGGATATTGATCTGTGATGAGCTCCTGGGATTCCTACCTCATTCTTCCTTGACACAGTAGACTAGTTCAGGAAGAAACAAGTTGAGTTGTTCTGAATAAAGGTCTTGACTTTCATTTAACAATTAGAGAATTAGAGAGCCTGTATACTTCTAGATGTTGTTAACATGAGCCAAACTAACTTGAATATAAAGAAAAATCATGAGACCAATGCAAGAGAAGCATAGAAACTATTTTAAATAAATTATTGGTAAACACTTTAAACAAATGTACAACATTGAATTGAGGCAATATGCTACAAGTCATTTAATTGTTTCTGTGTTATTCAGCATATACACTATTTCCAAATTTTTATGTATAAAATGATTCTAAAATGCATATTTTCTCTGTAATGATTGTTTTCTCAAGATTGTGTCCCAGGAGTAGAATTATTGTGCTAAGCAATATGAGTGTTTACGTGTTGTGACACATTTCCACAGTGCTTTCCAACATTGCTGTGACCATTCATTTTATTTCTTTATTGATTTGTGAGAAAACTTGTTTCTCTGCATTTTTTCCAGAGTCAGGAATTATCTCTAACAATTACTTTCCTACATTTATAAGCAATTGACTTTCCCAAATCATGCATTAGTTTATTGTTCTTGAGTGGTAATTATTGGCAATTATTTTTAATGTCTTTAATAATCATGAGACTTCTTATGAAGAGTCTACTCTAGATTTTAGGACAGTATTTTTATATAATGACAAACAAATGTATATTCCATATAATTGCAATTGTATAAAAACATCTAATCATAGAAAAATTCTAAAAACAAACAAAACAGTTTTATTTTTCTCATAAATATCTATATATTAAACTTCTATTAATTAATTACATCTCACTTATAGAAGATTTTCCATTAAACAAAATTAAGTGAAAATAAAGAGTAAATATTAACTAATGTTTACATTTTGCACATGGCAAAATGTAAGCTTATTTGTAAACCACAAGGTACACATTTAATGATAGTTTTTCCATGACTATGACTACATATTAACAAATTATTTTGGTGCTATTACAACCACTACACAACATGACCAATAAAATATCTCAGACTGAAAACTTCTAGACTATCAGACAACTCATACAATGGTAAGGAAAAGTAGTATCTCTTGAAGATAGAGTGGAAATGAACTCCACCATTATATAAATCTACAAATAAACTAAGATACAATGATAGCAGAAAATCACTTATTCTAATTTTAAACATACTTTAAGATGCTTAGAGTAAACAAAGAGTAAATTTCAACATATTTGAAAACATTTAAATCTTTTTTAATTCTCTCTGAAAATTTTCATGCTGATCAGAAATTCATATTTAATCTTCCCTATACAATTTCAGATTTTATCACAGAATGTCCATACTTTTTGGTCTGCAACCAAAGAGAAGAGAATTTATATTTTTTCTGAATTTTTGGACTATAAAGTGAATAAGTCATTTCCTAAAAATAAATGTGATATAGGTTTAATTCTAAATTTGATATTTCTAGATTTTATGAAGTAGTTTCTCCCTCCCTCCCCCCTTTTTCTCCTCTCACTCCCCGTTTTCTCTCTACCCCTACATTTGTTTATAGAATTTATGTTGTTTAAACTCATATCTACCAGAATCCACACAGCTAAGGCTGGGGCACTTTGGCAAGATGGAGTTGAGATTTGGAGAAAGAAAGGTAAACTCTCTGTTAGAGTTAGCAGTGTGTATGCACTATCATTTCCACAACTGCAGAGGCCATAACTGTTTCACACACACCTGTATAGAGGTAGTTTGAAGATGAGGGTAGATCTAGCTGCTAATAGTATTCTTTTTTTTTTTTTTTTTTTTGGTACTGGGGATTGAACTCAGGGGTACTCGACCACTGAGCCACATCCCCAGCCCTATTTTGTGTTTTATGTAGAGACAGGTTCTCACTGAGTTGCTTAGCACCTCGCCATTGCTGAGGCTGGCTTTGAACTCGCGATTCTCCTGTCTCAGCCTCCCTAAGTGCTGGGATTACAGGCTTGAAAGCCACCGCGCCTGGCTAATAGTATTCTTATAATCATGTAATCACTTTGAGACCTTAAGTTTTTCAGTTACTCCATTATGCATAAAAAGTCCATATGTTCTGACAAGAATACAATGAAAGTGAAAAAGAAGTCTCAAATTTTCCATATTCTACATGCAGATTTATTCTAAAGATAGTGCTTCCCTTGAGCAAGTTTATTTTCCCTTGAGCAGTCCAATTTTCTTCAACAGATTGTTTGTATTATTTTATATGATACTTTTGCTAGGTAACACTAAGGAAAAACCCATAGAAAATACATTTTTAAAAAAATTTTGGTTTAAGTAATGTATTTAAGTTAATAACTAACAGGAAGGAGTTCAAAATCATGGATATATTTACATATAAAAATGAAACAGTTGTATTGAGGACCAGTTAATCGGTAGACATGTGACTATAATCAGTATAAATTGGCTTTTCTTTTGTATGTGTAGTACAAGACTTAAGTATATATGTATCATGCCATCAGAACAAACGTATATCATCATGTGTGGAGGAAAAACATTACTTGGAACAAAAAACTAACAGGAAAAAACATCATGGTAAAACCAGTCCAATTTTCCAGGCTATAGCAAATGACCAGTTTTGAGTGAGCACAGATATAAAAATTACTAGGGAAAGAAATGTTACATGACTAATATTCAAATTGCACTCTGAAAAGTGAAATAAAATGATTGGCTTTCTGAAATTTTTATTAAATTCACTCAAAATGGATGAAAACCTGCACATGCATAATTCAGTATATAGGCAATTACATTTGCATTTGTCACCCCCAAGTATCTCCCGTATTTAACATTGACATTTTTGAAATACACTTCGCCAGTACAAAATAAAAATACTTGCAAGTCTGTGATGATATCTTTTACATATATATATATATATATATATATATACACACACACACACATATATATACAACTTAAAACATATAAAAAGAATTGTTATAGGATTACAATTGCTTGACTTAAAAATCATGCTTTTAAATTTTTATCCATTTATTCATTCTCTCAGCTATTTTTTTCTACTTGAGCTCCTCACCTGCAGCACTCGAAACTTTGTTTTGCATAATACAATGAATTAACAATATAAGAGATTCTTTAGAAGCAATTTCTGGTTATTGAATTTTAAGTGTACTATTCAAAATAAAAATTTTCACCTTACTTCATCATAAAAGATAAAAATTTCCTAGATTTAATGCCATATATAGGTGACCTTATTTCTTCATCAGAGTAATGGCAGAATAACTTATTTTTATATTTTATTGAATTTAAGCATAAACCCCAATAGAATATATATTATTTATAATATTTTAATATCTTCAATGTCAAAATTGAATGTAGTTTGTTGTCCCTAGGAAATTTGAAATGAATACATGACCCCTGTGAACAGAGAAATAACATGACATTAAACTTAATGATTTAGTAAATATTATTGTATTTTAGCTATATTAATTTTCTATTTTAAATCAATTTACTTACTAAATAAAACTGTGTGGATATATTAACTACTCAGGAAAATTCTTGTAACTTTTTCTGCTGTGAGAAATTATTTAAAATTTCCTTACATAATTTATATCAGGATCATAATCTCTTGAAAAGAGAGGAGATGGCTTTTTATTCTATCTTGGGATACTGTTTCTTAGATTAAAAAATGTTTCTCATTAACAATGTTAAATGCACTGCATGATGAGTAATATGTATGTATATACACATATATACCATTTTATACAAATTTATATATGATTCACTTAACAGAGTAAATACATATAAAATTCAAGAGCTTTAACTTTCAGCAACATAAATTATCTTCTTTAGTTAGTAATTAATGTGTGCATACACCAAACTATCTCCATACACACACACACATGCACACTGGTGTGAAATTCAGAATACGTTTCTGAACCTAGAATTTTAGGACTTCAAAGGTGAATTTACCAGTAGTTGATCCTGACAGCAGTAAAAAAGGAAAAAAAAAAACTTGAATTTTGTGTGATATTCCAAATCTGTGATTATTAAATAAAAAAAGATTCAGTGAAATATTCACCATAATTAGTAACAGCATAGAATAATAAAAATTAACATGGATAGATACATATGCACAAAACACCATTGAAGCATAATACTTTCACGTACAAGTTATACCAAATTTTTCTGGGTGATACTCTTTTGGCTTAGCCTATAATGTTCCTGAAAGAAAAAATTAGCTTCTAACACCTGGAAGCTGGCTTGGCACTCAGACCGAGATTTTGAAGACATCCTAATGAAACAGAAGTGACTTTACAAACCATCAACATCAGAGAACGTCAATCTATGACCACAGTAGATCAAGACTGTGTTTGTCAGCTTTTTGTCATTGTGACCAAAATACTTCAGAAGAAAAAATTAGAGTATGAAAGATTTATTTTGGCTTATGACTTCAGAGAATTCAGCCCATGGTCAGCCAACTTCACCACAGAGACTTTGTGGTGAAAGGCTATGTAAGAGGAAAACTGTTCAGATCATGGCTTTCAGGAAGCAGAAAAAGAGAAAGGAAAGGTCTAGAGAGATGCAGTCCCTGAAGCCACACCCCCAGTGACTGATTTCTTCCAGATGTGCCCTACCTGCCTACAGTTACCACTCCTTAGTTCATTCAGGTATCAAATCCCAATTATCCACCAAATGATTTAATCCCCTGATGAGGTCAGAGTCGTAATCTTGCCAGAGCTCTTCTCTGATTCTTTCTATATTGGGGACCATGTTTTCAACAGATGAGTTTTTGGGGGGGGACATTAGAGATCCAAACCATAGCAAAGAGAATTTGGAAATCATGTCTGAACACACACACACATACACCTTCCCCTAGCATACACACAGCCTAAGCAGTGGTCACACCACTAAAAAAAACCAAATGTTCTCCTTTCATGACAAATGTAAATAATGATTTCAGCTGCTTTTTTGAGAAACATGTGTCTTAACTTTTAAATTTATCTATATTGTGTATATTTATGGGGTACAGCATGATTTTTTTATATATACATTAGGGAACAAATGTAAGTTAAGCATTAGCATGTCTTTTATCAAAAGACAAAAATACCAAGTTTTGGTGAGAATATGGAGAAAAGAGAAGACTTGAATGCAGTTGGTGGGAATGTAAATTAGCATAGCCATAATAGGAAGGTAATAAGGGTTCCTCAGAAAGCTCAGAACTGAGTTACTATACAATCCAGTGGTTTCACTTCTGGGTTGCTATACAAAATAAATGAAAGAGATGTCTGTATCCCCATGTCCATTGTAGCACCATTTACAATAGGAAAAATGTGGACTCATCTTGGGTCCCTTAATGGATGAATGGATAAAGAAGCTACTTCTAAAATCATAGCTTTAACATCACTCTAGTGTTTCCTCCCCTGAAAAGTATTTATCAAGTAAATCACAGATCCATTTACTCTTTCAGATAATACCTAGTTTGGAGCAAAGTCTCACTTTCTTAAATCTTCCCTAAAATCATCTACACAGACCAAAATACTATAATAACTCCTTTTTAGCATCCTTTCTCTGAGACACCTTCTATCTCACCATAGAATTCTTCCTCCTTCAGGTCAGTGATTAATAATCACAACTTGCTTAACTGATAATCTTTAGCTAGAAAACATTAACAAAACAAAATCACCAAAGAGACATGAAAATGTCAGTGTACTGACATCAAGTTGTTCATGATATTCTTGCTACTTTCTCATATTTTTGAGGATGCTAAGATTATAAAAGTACCCATTGTACAGTTTACCAATTTTGATTTGAGAATTGACTGCATCAGCACTTTTATATAGATTTGTTGAGTTAGATTCATGACAGTCTAAATGTGTTCAACCACATATCTTATTGAGAATCAGAAAAAAAACAGATTATTATTCTGATTATATGGCAACCAAAATATTTATAAAATACATGTTTGCCAAACAAATATGTGATGATTTTAAAAATTCAGCAGGATTTTTAGAATTTACTAGAACTAATAAGATAATTCAAAGGATTAATGAAGTAAAAAGCCAACATTCAAAAATCAATATTCGCCAGGCATAGTTGCTCACATCTGTAATCCCAGCAGCTCAGGAGGCTGAGGCAAGGCTGGAGGATCAGGAGTTTAAAGGCAGCCTCAGCAAAAGCAGGGTGCTAAGCAACTCAGTGAGACCCTGTCTTCAAGAAAAAGACAAAAATTGGGGTGGGGATGTGGCTTAGTGGTCAAGTGTCCCTGAGTTCAATCCCTGGTCTCCCTGCCACCAAAACAAAAACAAAAAAAAAGAAACAAACAATATTTTACACACCAAGGAGATGAAAAATTATTGCTATATTCTCATATGCAGTGTTTTAGTCAGCTTTTGCATCATTGTCACCAGAACACCCAGGAAGAACAACTTAGAGGAGGAAAAGTTTATTTGGGTCTCAGGGTTTCCGAGGTCTCTATCCACAAACAGCCAACCCCATTGCTTTGGGCCCATCAGGGTGCAGTCCACTGTGGAAGAGTGAAAGTTGCTCAGCTCTAGGCAGTGTCAGAAAGCAGTGAGTGAGAGAAGAGGGGAAAGGGCTGCAAGAAAGAACAACCCCTCCAGGGCATGTTCTCAGTGACCCACCTAATCTAGCCACTTGCCATCTGCCTTGAGTTACCCAGTCAGTTCATTCAAACGAGGATGGACTGATTAAGTTCTAGCACTGACAATTTAATCATTTCACTTTCGAATATTTCTGCATCAACTTAGGAGCTATTGGGAGACACCAGATACTTAAACCATTGCATGCAACAACAACAATTATAATAAGAACAACAAAACAAACAACGGAGCTAAACTCAAGAATTACAAGGAAAATAGTTGATGGAAATTTAAAATTTAGTTCCCACAATCTTACAAATATTGAGTGTGTATTAAATATTAGTTCTTGGTTTAATTAGTAGAATATGTGAATTAAAATGAAATATTTAAAGGCTCTCTTGTATATAATTATTAGTTGTAAGGTGCATTCTAAATAAATAACCACTGAGAATATTTTGAAATACTAAAGCTACTAGGAAATAATAAGCCTACTAGAAATTATAACACAAATTATCAAAATTAAGTGTCCCATAACAGAAGTAGAGATGACAGGCCAATAGAATAGAATGAAAGCTTCAGTTATAGATTATGGCCTGCAGAAAGTTTAGCAATGCCTCTGCCCCCAAAGATGTGCATGCCTTCATCCCTGGAGGGAATTAATATGTTCATTTTCACATTGCAAAAGAGACTCTGCAGATGAAACCTGGGCTGGGGTTGTGGCTCACTGGTAGAACACTCGCCTTGCACACATGAGGCACTGGGTTCAATCCTTAGCACCACATACAAAATACATAATTAAATAAAATAAAGGTTTAAAAAAATCTTTAAAAAATATTATGAAACTTGAGATGGGAAAATCATCCTGAATTATCCAGATTCAGTAATCACATGAATCCTTAGAAGCAGAGAATCTTTTCTGGCTCTATAGATAAAGAGATGCAATGATAGAGGATAAGATCAGTGCAAACTGAAAAGGGCTTGACCCACAGTTGCCAATTTGAAAGATGGAAGAAGACAGCCATGAATTGAGAAATACCAGAAACTGGAAAAGGCCAGGAAACTGTTTATTCCCTAGAGAATTCAGAAATGCAGGCAACATGGCAAATACTTTGATGTTAGCCCAATGAGAAATATGTTGGACTTTTGCTTATAAAACAGTAAGGTAATAAAAGTGTGCTGATTCAATCCACTAAATTTGTGGTAATTTGTTATGGCAGCAATGGAGACTGAATGCACAGGAGACACTGTAGCTTCATATATTGTGTGGCAAACAGTTGATAAATGTTGCTGAGATGATATGTTGAATTATTCCTTCCTATCTCATACCTTATGATGAACAAATCCAGATAAAATGTAAGATTGAACAAATATATTAATTAGAAAATATATTTCTATTATATACATGTGACTATTTATTTATTCTTAGGATACACTAAAGGACAACAGCAATTGAAGAAGTGATAAAAGAACAGAACAATACCCCATGACAGTTACAATGGTTAGGCATTTTAAAACACTATGAGTGAAACTATAAAGCAAAAATTAAAACTAGATGGACAATAACTTTAAATATCCATATATATACATAAAATAAAGGAGTGTCATTGTTAAGAGGCAAAGAGCTTACCTGAATGCATAAACATTTCCAGTCTAATATGGTATTAGTCTGCTAGGACTTGCCATAATGAAGTACCAGAGACTGCGGTCTCAAACAACAGAAATTTATTTCTCACAACCCAAGAGAGTAGAAGACCATGATGAGGGTCTGGAAAGATCGACTTTCTCCAGATCCCTCTCTCTGGATTGTAGAGGTTCTCCTTACTGTGTCCTCAGATACACAGACTGTTTTGCATACATTAAAAGAGAGAGAGAGAAAGATTTAGTTCACCACTTCATCTCTTCCTCTTACAAGAACATACACATCAGATTAAGACCTCACTTTAATGACCTTATCTAAACATAATTACTTCATGAAATATACTATCTCCATAAAAACTGGGGATTAGGATTTTGACATTTGAATCTTAGGGGACACAATTCAGTCCATGATAGAGCTACATATTCCGTAATATCTAACTTTGTTTTCAGGAACATGCAGGCTATATAAATATGCTATATGCATATATTTTTAATAATCTAAAAAAGAAATATCACAAAAATTATTCTTTAAAAATTAGTATTTATGGGTGGTTAAGGCAACTATGTAGTATTCCATATTCTTCTTTCTGAATGTCTTATTTTCTTCAATAAGCATATCATCTAGAGGACATTGTCCCTTAAGACTTATTTAATCCTTAATATGCTTAGAAAGCTGCTGTCAAACATCCATCTAAAGACTTTGTAAACTTATGAGGCACTTTTAGAGTGAGGCACCACCTTGCTGCCATCACAGATCGCTGCACAGTTCCTAGATCTGAAAAGCACATGAAATGTTATCAAAGCTGTTTCCCGTGCTTAAGCATTACAGATAAAAATCTTTGTGGATTAAAATTATTAATTGTTCTTTTCACCTACCTTTCTATTTCAAACTTTGTGAGTCACTTTGATTTAGATTGTTCTTTGTGATTACCTTTAAAGTTTTATTTTCTTTAACAGGCAGGTTAAGCACATGCATTCATTAATATTACTAGTAATTGTCTTGTTTTTAACATTGTTAAAAATTGTTTGTTGTCATTGTTTTGTTTATAAGATTTTGCTTCATATAAACCTTCAAATACAGTGAAAAGTTTGTATTTTTGTCTGAGTTGTTGCTTTAGTGAAATATTTTGAGCCCTTTCCTTTTAAGTACTCTTTTTTTTGCCCAACATGTAAACTATTATTGACTCATTCTTTTTCTGCCCTTTCCTCTCCTTCGTGTCTAATTTAATCAATAGTATCATTTTTCTCATTCACTTTCTTGCTTATGTCCCTACAGTTTGTTTTGTCAACTGTCACATAAGAAGCAGTCAATGAGATTATTTCACTGCTCATCCTTTTTCTCCCTGTTCCTTGCCCCAAATCTCATTCGTACTATTTATGCTATTCCTACACTTGCTTACAAAAATATACTTAGGCGTTCTATGTAAATTTCCCTCAGTGGTTTTTTATTTGAATGAGGTTTATCACCTAGTTATTTCTTAAAGAAGGGCCAGTGGAAATATGTGATGAGTCCTTAGATGTTAAAAAATCTTTTGTTGTCACTTTCATACTATAAGCACTACTTGACATAAAACACATGGCTCATTTTCTTTCCTTGCATAATCATAGGTGTTCTTTGTTTGATTTTTTTTTATTAAAAACATAGGAAAGAGATTCTGATTTAGGATTGCCTACAGGTTCATCCTAAGCTCTGTATCAAAATTTTATCCTCAAAATATAAGAAACCATCTCTAATAGAAAAGTCACACCAAAAAATGCCTCTAATGAGAAAATTGCCCTGAAGTCTATTATTCTCTTCAGAAATTGCTTTATACCTGCTAATAAACACTACACAATGCAAGTGTTCAGAGGATGTTAACTAAAAACAGGTTTGATCATCTTCTATTTAGGTATTAGCATAAAATTGCATTATCAAAAGAACCTCATTTATTAAATTTTGACCATAAAATATAAATTCTGGCACGATTGTGATGTGAAATGTCTTTTAACAAAATTCACCTGCCGCGAATGGTTCTTCTGCAGCAAATAAAGTATTTTTGTGGCATTACACATTCCAACTAAAGATTTCTGTTAGGAACAACTGTTTATATGGGAAAATCGAAAAGTCAATTGACATCTACACAAGAGTTTGAAAGAACTCAAGGGTGAAATTAAGAAACCACTGGCCAAAATGCACAAACTGTCATTATAAACAAATATTGGGGAACTAGATAATTTCTTAAATCAGATTTTCCTTATGCAACAAAAGTTTAAAAATCACCTGTCAAGTGTTGTGATGTCTGAGTCCAATGGCACACACCTGTAATCCTGCAATTTGTGAAGCTGATGCAGGAGGATCACAAATTTGAGGACAGCTTCAGCAACCTAGCAAGGTCCCAAGCAACTTAGTGAGACTCAGTATCAAAAAAAAAGGGCTGGGGATGTGGCTCAGTGGTAAAAATCACCTAGGCTCACCTAGGTTCAATCCCCTGTACCAAAAAAAAAAAAATTATTACTAATCTCTTCTTCTAATTGATGTTACTATGACTCAACCCATATACAAGTACAGGAGTTATATTTCTAAAATATCATTTTGCATAGCAATCTCTGCTCAGAAACTACTTGCATAACACAAGTCAGATTTCCAGTATTTAAACATCCTGCTCAATTTGAACCCAACCAATTATTTCAAGTACATCTTGCATCAATTTCTTTTATATTATACATCCTGAAAATGTCTAACACTTACTCCACTCCCAGGACATATAAAACACAATTATAGTTAACTTACACACTCTCCTATTTCCTGTGCCTAAATTACCTTTCAGGATTTCATGCCACATTCTTCCCATCTGCCTGGAAGTATCTATCATTTTGTTGAACAGGTCATAGAGAGCCCACATCTTCTGAGACTTTGTTTAAGTTGATCCACTCACTCTTGAAGTTTTACATTCAAGTTGAAGTAGAAACAGACACGAGATTTGGAAGAGAATTACTAAGAGTAAGGGGTACCTAATATCACAGCTGGCATTTACACATTGTATATTTAACTTTTAGAGAAAAGAAATGCATAACAAAACTTCCAAAGCTTTACACTTGTAGTTTATCACTATATTAATCAATACTCAACAAGTATGGTTTACTTTAAGAATCCAGTGATGCTTAAAGTAAGAAATTCACTATTGTATTTCATCACTTCAGGTCAAAGGATAAATTAGTTATATCCAGAGATATCAAAATAGTTGATACATATCCAGAATAATTTCTAACAGCTCTTGATAAACTAAAAATAGAAGGGTATTGCATCAGAATTAATCTCCAAGTGATTATAAACAAAGTCCTTAGTGCTTTTTCTGATGGTATTTATATTAGATGTGAAAAAAAGTAAAAAATGTTAATACCACATTGAAAACATATTTTTCTGGAAAAACTGAGCAACAACATAAGAAAACAAAAACAAGAAACTAAAGCTCAGTGAAGGGGATGATAAACTTACAACTATTTGCAGGTGATGGAATTTTCTGCTGAGAAATCCCAAGAATATTAATAAAAATATCATACTTATTAAAAAAGAGCAAATAGCATATAATAGTTGCCATTTTATTAGTGAAAAGAGCTGCAAATGTAGGTTAAATTATAAGTATAATTCAATGCATGTGAAATAAAAATCTGTAAGGAAACAATAAATGTCAAAATAAAAAACAGACTTATACTCAAAAAAGTCAGCTTCATCAAAGAAATACCATTATTTAGTTTGGAAAATAAAAAATAAAAATAATAATACACAGTGGAAATAAACAAAGACCACCCAAATAAGAACAAGCAAAGTCTACTTGTTTTGAGTTTGCAATAGCAAAGGAGTCAGTCACCTTCACTTGCTTTTGGCCAAAATTCAAGGACAAGAGGGGATGTGGAAAATTTTACCGTGGATAAAGGGAAGACTCAAATGTAGCCTGATTGGAGGCTGTCATCATGGGGAGGGCATGTGTGGGTTAACTAGAAGCAGGATTTCTTATATGGTTGGTTAAGGGTACACATTTAGCTTTCTTTGTCTCAAACTGGAAGTACCATAAAAAATTACAGAGGCTCTTGATTATTTACCAAGTACAGATTGATGCCAAGTGCTAAGAGCTATTGTTAGACTGGTTACTAGAAATAATTTTCTGACCTGATACCTGTCTAAATTGTAGATAGGAGGTTGGTTTTCAGGCTGGTTGCTGTAGTTTGTTGGAGATTTATATATAGATGGATAGATATAGATATAAATATATAGGTTTACACAGTGTATATTGTTTGTTTCACTAGTTGCACAATATTTGGTCAGGAATAGGGCACACGTACACTATCATCCAGTGCACAGATCAATAATATTATAGGAAGACAATCTGGCACTTCACATTGAAAGTCTTAAAAACATGCCTACATTTTGATGAGGTAATTTCACATCATATATTACACTAACAAAGTTATTGATGATACACATATGGAAATATTTATTGCAACCATGTTTAAAGTAATTACATTCAAGTAAAAACTGCCAATGGAGACTGGAAGATTGTAGATTTGGTTAATCTGTAAGGAAAATATTATTTGTCTACTAAAAATCATGTGAAATAATTTCTTGGCAAGAGAAATCTTAAAGAATGTATATTAGTTTTATAAAAAGTCTATAAAACAAGATATGCCATGTGTTTAAAAACAAAAGATGAAGCCAGGCGCGGTGGCTCAAGCCTGTAATCCCAGCATTTAGGGAGACTGAGACAGGAGAATCGCGAGTTCAAAGCCAGCCTCAGCAACGGCGAGGTGCTAAGCAACTCAGTGAGACCCTGTTTCTACATAAAACACAAAATAGGGCTGGGGATGTGGCTCAGTGGTTGAGTGCCCCTGAGTTCAATCCCCAGGACCAAAAAACAAAAAACAAAAACCAAAAGATGAAAATACAGCATGAAGATAAGAGAGAGGAAGAAATATTAAGACAAATTCTGGAAACAAAGTTATGGTCTGTGGGTCCTAAGGGCTAAAATAGAGTTGTACTGTTTAGCCGGTACTCCTCTAAACATTTTATTTTTGCTGTATCTGCTCATTTAATTTTCATTTTAACCTTATGAGGAAGGTTCTTTTTTTTACAGATGAGGAATCTCTGGCCTAGAAGATTTGAAAACTTGCCAGAATTATAGAACAAGCGCACGGTAGATTTAGGATTTGATTTTCGTTGTCTGACTGGATCCCAGCACTTGTCTCCTTTATGTTTCTCAATGTTGACCAAGTGTTCTGCAGCTCTATGTTAGTGTCATCCTTCTCTGAGGACAGTTTTGGACTGAACATGCATTATTCTCTCATTTCAAATATATTGTTGATGCTCATTCCCTGTATATTTCCAGCAAATTAGTGCCTCTCTAGAAACGTATGTTTAGATCGCTATACTGCCTAGAACATAAATAATGGCAATAAAAACTGGAAAATTTATGGAAGTTTCATTTGATAATTGTGTATGGGTTTAAAATTAAAGGACGTCATTCCAGTACACAGTAAGTACTAAAACTGTGGCAAATAATAAACAATGATTAAATAATAAATGATGATATTGTTGCATCTATTAATCAATAAAATAGTTAACAAACAGACCAATGCCTATTGGATAACTATCACATTACAATATAGCATGTAATTGCTATTTGCATCATCTGGTGATTTTTGAAATACAAATTATTATAATATGCACATATGTAAAAGTCTATGCTTATTAAAAATTATAAAAACAAAACTCACTTTCCTTCACTTGTAATTTATGCTGATACGTTAAAAAAAAGTGGGGGGGGAGATTGACTAGTAATGTTATTTTTCCTGCATGCTAATTTTATTTAAACATAGATATTCTATGTAATGGTCTCCAGATACAAGACTATCTTTTTCTATATTTTGCCATTAATACCAAAAATAACATTCTAAAGAAATATTACTAAATTCTCTGGGGATGTGCAAAGGTTAGAAAAATACATGATAAAACAATCATCTTCAGAAAAACAATAGCCATACTGTTTTAATCAGCACTTTTTACCACTGTGACCAAAAGACCTGCCAAGAACAATTTTGGAGGAGGAAAAGTTACTTGGGGCTCAAGGTTTTAGAGGTATCAATCCACAGATGGCCAAGTCCACTGCTCTGCTGCCCAAAGTGAGACAGGAGAGTATGGTGAAAAGGTGTAGAGGAGGAAAGTGGGTCAGACATGACAATCAGAAAATAGAGAGACTTCTCACCAGAGATAAAATATAAACCCCAAAGGCACAACCCAGGTGACCCACTTCCTCCAGCCACACCTTACCTACCTACAGCTACCACCCAGTTAATCCTGTCAGTTTTCTGTCAGTGGCTTAACACACTGAATAGGTTAAAGCTTTTGTAACCCAATCATTTTGCCTCTGAATGTTCAAGTATTCTCACACATGAACTTTGGGGGACACCTCATATCTAAAACAAAACACATGCATTTTGGGAAGAAAGGAAAACACATTCTTAAATATTTTGTAACCATAATTTAAATTTTGTGATTCCAATGTCTGCTAGCTTATTAATTTTAATAAAATATTAATGCTTTTATGAACCAGTTTAATTTCCCATACTTTGAAGCATATTTTTCTTATATTACCTAAAGTTCCAGGGAATGAAATACCTAATTCCAAGAGTGTTTATACTATAGATAGTACTTTATTATAAAAATGGAGTAATCTAATTTAAAATTGAGAGAGTTCTAATAGAAAACAATATCAGGAAGTATTCAGTGAATCCAAACAGTTTAAATATACTAAGAGTTAACACTTCATATTGACAATTTTATCTTACCTGCATAGAATTTTAGGGAAAAAGAGGAGATAAGTTGAATGTTTAAATTAATTTTAAAATAAACAAGTCAATGATGATAGAAATGGAAAACAACTTATTTCAATTCATATAAAATTAACTAAGGTGGGTATTGTGAATCTCAGTCATAAATATATGAATGCCTAACTCCCATCACCTTCAGGTGGAAATTCCATTTCCAACTCATGAGTGTGCTCCAGTTATGAGGATCGCATGGTTCTAGAAAATAGAGATAGATAATATAACAGTTTTCAAATGTTTTGACCAAAAGTGAAATAATATTATTTTATGAAGCAATTACATTTTTCACTGGAGTTGTTAGAATCTATTAATATTGTGGATTTTCTAATATTAAAAATTGTAAAAAGCCTAAGCAGTATAATGCTAGTGAATATTTGCACAGGTGCTAGAGCCAGTCTGCCTGTGATATACTTCATATTTGTGTAATCTTTAGTTCACAAAATCCTCTGAGCATTGATTTTTCTCACCTATAAATGTTTCCTTCCTTTCTGGATAATTGTATGAATTCAATGACTTAAAATATCTAAATATCTTACAAATATTACCAGTTTAATAACTAATAATCCAAGTGCGTGTTAGTATCATACTTATGTAAATCAACTTTTGAAGAAATTGTTTAAATAATTGTCACATTTGGGTTCTGAAATGTCTCTCAAAAGCTCATTTGTTAAAGGCTTAGTTGCCAGCTGGTGATGATATTGGGAATTAGAGAAATTTTAGGAGGTGGGACCTAGGTGGAAGAGGCTGGGTCACTGGAGGCATGGCTTTGAAGGTCTATTTTTTTCTCTTGCCCCTAACCAGAGGCGCTGGCCATTGTCTCTCTGTCTTTCTCTGTCTCCTAGCCACATAGAAAAAATAACAATGTTACATCATATGCTCTCTACCATGATTTTCTGTTTCTCCAAATGCCCAAATAATAGGTCCAAATGTTCATAGATTGCAACTTCTGCAACTATGATCCAAAATAAATCTTTCCTCCTTTAAGTTGATTTTCTCAGGTATTTTGTCATAGTGAATATATAAAGTAATAATATAAATAACTAAGTATGTAAACACTAAAATGTTTTGTCATTTTATTAAATATGCCAAAATTTTTAAAAATTCATCTTATGATCTATATATGCAATGCAAACAACCTACAAAGGGTTTGTTACCCATAGTTCTGACATCATGACTCATACAGGGTTATATCTCCCACCTTAACCCAGGATGATACCTTGACATCCTTTGGCAGTGTGCTTCCTTTGTATAAGGGAGTATTTATTGAGGCAACCCCAGGGCATCATGTCCAATCAGCTGAAATATAGCATATAATCATCAAACCTGATTTCCTTTCTGCCTAATTCCCCTGAAATGTAATAAAGTAATGTTGTATCTTATTTCCCTCACCTCCAGGGAAAGGGCCATTATTTGTCTTCCTACTCCACATATTCATCACCCACCATGTGTGTACAAGGACTGTATTAAACTCTCTTCTTGGGATTTGGCTTTCATGAAACATAGACCTTTTCAGCTCTGTGCAAAGTTACTGAGGCAAGTAATTATAAAGTGGTCGAACTTGTAGAAGAGAGGTTATAAGAAACACAGACAGTAGCTGTAAAATAACCTTCTCAAAAAATATCCTCCACATTACACTTTATAAATGAATCTGTTGAACCCTGATAGGCACAGTCTTGGAATCTGAGTCATGGCCAAAGCCAGGCACAATGCCAGGAAGAAGATGCAGTTATACAAGAATATAGTGAGCATCATTATCAAAATCCCAAGACGGGTGAGAGAAGGGTGAAGACTCAGACTGCCAGTTAATAGCAACCGTGTGAACTAAAAATTCTGAAAGATTACCTTTTAGAATAAATGAATTAATATTTAAAAAGTGAATAGAGCCTACATAAAAACCTCATGTTAAGGAATTGCTGGGCTCAGATGAAGGCTAAAATAAATTATGTAGAGAGTTTACCCTTAGGATCTATCCTCTGAAAATCTGGACAGAGGCATGGATCACCATTTTTTCAAATTGTGGTTTGAAGGAACTGTATTCACATAAGAGGCTCCTGGGGAGAAAGAGCCAGATTCCACAATAAAATAAGTTGGGAAACACTGCATTGTATCACCTTTGGAAATTACAATGCATTGGAGAATGCAATGCCTCTGAGAATTTTTTCAATGAAGAAATTTTACCCTGTTTGTGCCCATCACATTATAAAAAAATGAACTTACACATTTTAAAGTTATAACCTTTGACATATTTTCAATCTACTGTTATATAAAGGTACCTAATTTTCACTCAATAAGTTATTAGTAAAATAAATATAGCATGCAAGAAGCATGAAAACTTTAAAATGTGAAGGTACTGACAGAGCTTTATAACTACAATAAATACTTGTTTATATATATAAATATATACAGATAGATATTGTAAACTGATTGAAAAGTTATTTTTGAGAGATGGAGTTTATGGGATTTTGATTTTTAAATATTACTTTCAGCAAGCTTGATTTTCTTCAGTGAGTAAATATTTCCAAAATCAAAAAAATAGCAACATGAATTTAATGTAATTTATCTGACATTACCATTAGCATAATAACACAAAATAAAACTTCTGTCTTAAACTGGTCACAGTCATGAAGAATTACTACCACTATAAAACTAAAACCAATTCTACTGAGTATTGAAATTGCAGAACATCTAAAGTTCTCCTATGCAAAAATGCTAGAAAGGAGGAAATAATTCAATGTAATATTACCCAAGACTTAACTCATTAAAATTTTACTTTATTACTTTTTATTTTAATTAGATTTTTGGTTTCATTTGTCTTTAATGGAAAGTAAATGAGCTGGTTATTTTCACCTGGAATGGAAAATTTATAGGAACTTTGTGTGACTTAAACATCAAAGTGATGAAACATTATCACAAGAATTATTTAAATATAATCTAGATACAGCTCAGTAAATAAAATATGAAAGATGGCCCATGTTGCCAGTCATTGATAGAATTTCTCCTTATTCTCAGTTAAGAAAATTTGTGGAGTGACCAAATTTTTGCAGTACTCAGAAGCGTGCAGGACAATGGGGGTGTTCATATTTATTTTTTTGAAATTCCTTCACATCTCTTTCTCTTAGGCATGTAACTACCCTAGGAAGGAGATGAGATTTTTCAATTATTTAATTCATACTCTCTCTCTTTCTCTCTTTCTCTATCTCTCAATAGTTTTGAGAAAGTAAAAAGCAAAGAAGTTTCAAATACCTAGTAGTAAATTTCATTTCTTCCACACAGTTACAAAAAACTATTTCGCACATATTTTATGTCCACAGATACATGGAAATTCTTTTTTATAAAACTTGTTCTTTTAAGTTATAGATGAAAATAGAAAATATTTTGGCAAATTGTACATACATAGAATATAATGTATTCTATTTAGGATTCCACTCTTGTGGTTGTACATAATGAAGATTTATCCTGGTCATGTATTAAAATACAAGGCTAGGAAAATTATGTCCAATTAATTCTACTATCTTTCCTATCCCTCTGCCCCTCCCATCCCTTTCTTTCCCTTTGTCTAATACAATAGATTTCTATTATTCTTTCCCCAACTTCCTTTGTTTGGGGTTAGCACCCACAAATCAGAGAGCTTTGGCCTTTGGTTTTTGGGGATGGTTTATTTCACTTGGCACAATATTCTTCAGTTCCACCCATTTACTGGCAAATGTCATTATCATTCTTCTTTATGGCTGAGTAATAGTCTTTGGTGTATACATACCACGTTTTCTTTATCCATTCATCCACTGAAGAACACCTAGGGAGTTTCTATAGCTTTACTATTGTGAGTTAAGCTGCTATAGACATTGATGTGGCTGTATCAATGTAGAATGCAATATAGTTATCTTAAACTAGACAAAGGTACCATAAATATACATTGGAGAAAAGATAGGTTCTTCAACAAATGGTGTTGGGAAAACTGGAAATCCATATGTAGTAGATTGAAATTGAGCCCCTATATCTCACCTTGCACAAAACTCAAATCAATGTGGATCAAGAACCTTGGCATTAGACCAGAGACCCTACTCTGTGCATACTAGAAGTAAAAGTAAGCCCAACTGTCCATCATATTGGTTCAGGAACAGACTTCCTCCTCAATAAGACTCCTAAAGCCCAAGAAGTAAAATCAAGAATCAATAAATGGAATGGCATCAAACCAAAAAGCTTCTTCACAGCAAAAGAAACAATCAAAGACATGAACAAATAGTCTACAGAATGGGAGAAAATCTTTACCACCTACACCTCTGATGAATCTCTAAGGTATACAGAGAACTCAAAAAACTTAACACCAGAAAAACAAATAACACAATCAATAAATGGGCAAAGGAACTAAATAGGCATTTCACAGGAAAAGAAATATGAAAGGTCAAAAAATATATGAAAAAATGTTCAACATCTCTAGCAAATAGATAAATGCAAATTAAAACTACACTTAGGTTTCATCTCACTCGAATCAGAATGAGAATAATCAAGAATACAAATAATATTAAATTTTGGTGAGGATGTGGGGAAAAGGTTCACTCATACATTGTTGGGACTACAAATTGGTGCAACTACTCTAGAAAGCAGTATGGGGATTCCTTAGAAAACTTGGAATGGAACAACCCTTTGATCCAATTATACAACCGCTCTGATAATTATTAAATTGTCATTAATATGGAAGGATACCTGAGAAAGTTGTCTTCCACTACTCTTCTTTCTTCCAATAAATTGTGTGTGTGTGTGTGTGTGTGTGTGTGTTGCCTTTAGTGATAGAAGTCAGAATGAATCCTTTCTACAATAATTAGAATCAATCATATCTGCCAAAGATTTAACTTTGAACTAAAGTGTAAATTAACATTAATCAAAAAGAATTGAAATCCAAGAGATAAAGAAGTTTTCCAAGATCACTTTCTTGTTGTAAACAATTTTAAGTTCCACTGACAGAAGGAATTTATTTCAGAGCATTTTGGTGCACACAGATGAAGAGATGTCAGTTACTTTAAAGACATCATAAACATTCACAAGGGTCTTGTTAAGGAAGTAAGGTCCAAAGCCAACATGATGAATATTTGGGCCTACTTTTTCTTCTATTAGGTGCACGGTCTCTGTTCTAATTCCTAGGTCCTTGATCCACTTTGAAATTTTGTGCATAGTAAGAGATAGGGGTTTAGTTTCATTTTGCTGCATAAGGATTTCCAGTTTTCCCAGCACCATTTGATGAAGAAGCTATCTTTTCTCCAATGTATGTGTTTGGCACCTTTGTCTAGTATAAGGTAACTGCATTTATGTGGGTTTGTCTCTGTGTCTTTTATTCTGCAAAAATCAAGAATCAATAAATGGGATGGATTCAAACTATAAAGCCTCTCAGCAAAAGAAACAATCAATGAAGGGAACAGAGAGCCTAAATTCTGGGAGCAAATTTTTGCCACATGCACATCTGATACAGCACTAATCTCTAGGATCTATAAAGAACTCCAAAAACTTAACATCAAAAAAACAAACAACCCAATCAATAAATGGGCCAAGGAGCTGAACAGACACTTCTCAGAAGAAGATATACAATCGATCAACAGACATATGGAGAAAGGTTCAACATCTCTAGCAATTAGAGAAATGCAAATCAAAACTACTCTATGATTTCATCTCATGCCCGTCAGAATGGCAATTATCAAGAATACAAACAATAAGTGTTGGTGAGGATGTGGGGGAAAGGCATGCTCATACATTGCTGGTGGGACTGCAAATTGGTACAACCAATCTGGAAAGGAGTATGGAGATTCCTTAGAAAACTTGGAATGGAACCACCATTTGACCCAGCTATCCCACTCCTGGGTCTATACCCAAAGGACTTAAAAATGGCATACTATAGTGACGCAGCCTCTTCAATGTTTATAGCAGGTCAATTCACAATAGCTAAACTGTGGAACCAACCTAGATGCCCTTCGATAGATGAATGGATAAAGAAACTGTGATATATATACACAGTGAAATATAACTCAGCAATAAAAGTGAATAAAATTATAGCATTTTCAGGTAAATGGATGGAGTTGGAGAATATTATGCCAAGTGAAGTAAGCCAATCCCCAAAGCCCAAAGGCTGAATGTTCCCTCTCATAAGTGGATACTGATCCATAATGGAGGAGGGGTCATGAGAAGAATGGAGGAACTTTAGTCAAAGGGAAGGTCAGGAGTAGGGGTCATGGGGCAGGAAAGATGGTGGAATGAGATGGACATCATAGCCCTAGTTTCATGTATGACTATATACATGGTGTGATTCTACATCACGTACAACCAGACAAATGAAAAGTTGTGCTCCATCTGTGTACAATGAATCAAAATGCATTCTGCTATCATGTATACCTAAGTAGAATAAATAAATTAAATTTAAAAACTTATAAAAACCATTCACAAGAATAGTCAGAGAAACACAAATTTAGTTTTCAAAAACAAATAATTAAAAGATGGATTTTGAAAACAACATATCAACAAGATTTGGTGTTATGTCATGAACACTTCAAAACAGTGTCCATGAAGACCAAAGAATATATTCATTAGCAACAAGTAACTTCAGAAGAGGTGTATTACTTTACTAAGGGAGTGGGAGTTCTAGACTAATACACCAAAAAAAAAATAGTATATTCAAATTTTAGTAAAGTATTTTATATGATTCTTAGATAAGGAACAGGATTGGGTTGAATAATCATTTTCAAAGAAGTGGGTTAATAAGATGATTTCCTTAGAAAAGACATCTTTCAGCATTTTGTAAGGACCCAGTTCTCAGTTATTCTTCCATCCATTAAGTAGAGTTATCAGATGATTGCTATATGTCAGTCAATATATAAACACCTAGAGAAAAAGGATTTGTCATCAACTGAAGGAAGACACATTCATAAGTGTAGGAGAAGATATTGTTAACCATGGGTATGATATGATAGATCAGTTCACTAGAACTTTTTCATTTTACACTGAAATTTTGTTACTTTTGAACAGTAACTCCTCATTTCTCACTTGTCCCAGACCCAGGGAACCACAATTCTACTCTCTGTCTCTGTGAGAGTGACTATATTGGACACACCTCATATAACTAGAATCATATCATGTTTGTCTTTCTGAAACTGGTGATTCGCTCAGCATAATATTCAGGTTAAACCACATTATCACATATAACCAGAATTTCCTTCCTTTTGAATACTGAATAGTATTCAATTACATGCATATACCATTTTTAATCCACTAATCTCCCAATGGATATTTATGTTCCTTTTGTACTATGGTTATTGTAAACATTGCAACAAAGAATATGCAGATATCTCATCAAGATCTTGCTTCCAATTATTTTGGATACATCCAGAAGTGGGATTGCTGGATCATATGGCAGCTCTATTACTAATTCTCTGAGGAATTAATAATATTGTTTTCCATAACAGCTACACCATTTCATGTTCCCATAGACTATATATTAGAGTTCCAATTTCCCCAAACCCCTGCCAACAGTAATCTCTTGTTTTTGATTTTTTTTGTAG
The DNA here is from genome assembly GCA_004024805.1 of Geosciurus inauris. Classification (NCBI taxonomy): domain Eukaryota; kingdom Metazoa; phylum Chordata; class Mammalia; order Rodentia; family Sciuridae; genus Geosciurus; species Geosciurus inauris. Next base: position 58,883 of record PVHX01011648.1, read on the forward strand.
TGCTCATCTTAATAGGAGTGAGAAAAATACCTTATTGAGTTTTCAATTTGTATTTCCCTGATGATTAGTGATTTTGTAAATATTTTCAAATATCTGTGATCATTTATATGTCTCCTTGGAAAATTTACTATTCAAGTCCTCTGTCCATTTTATAATCAGGTGTCCGTATTTTTGCTATTGACTTACATGAATTTTGTACATATTTTGAATGCTAACCTTTAATCTAATATATTGTGCATATTTTCAACAGATTGATATTTTATTCCATTGATTCTTTCCAAACATTGAAGAAAGAAATACAAAAAGGCACAAATAAATGTCAAGATATCCTCTGTCCATGAATTAAAAGAGTTTAATGTTGTTAAAATGCTCACATACTAAAAATGATCTATGGATTCACAGAAATCTCCATCAAAATGCCAATGATAAATCTCACAGAAATTTTAAAAAATCAAATATTTCATATGATACTACAAAAAAACCCCAATAGCCAAAATAATTCTGTGATCAAATAATAATATGAGAAATCACACTTTCTTAAAAATATACATAAATGTATTAAAATATGTCATAAAACCATAGTAATTAAATGGTATGGGGCTGCCTTTGTGGCTTAGTGGTAGAGCACTTGCCTAGTATGAGCCAGGTTCTGAGTTTGATCTTCACATACACACAAAAAAAATTATGGCTCTTCTACTGTTTATTCCCCACGAATGTCTCCCAGTGACCTACCCTCCCCAGAAACAGAAGTGATCTGGTAAAAGAAACAAGGAAAGGAATATATGGGATTATTCTTCCATACACCCAAGGCAGAAATTTGAATTTTTCTCTAAAGACCTAACCTTTATCTACAAATGTTTGAGAATGTATTAATTGTCCTAAAATACTGAATGGAAGGTTAAGATTTGCATTTTAAGTAGATCACAGTTCAGCTGGAGTGTGGATAATGAAACTGAAGAAAGTAAGAATGGAACCAGAGAAGCCATCTAGGCGACTTCTGCTGTGTATGGAAAAGAAATGGCGGCCTCAGGTGCTGTAGTGATACCACTAACGTGGTCAGGAGCAGACTAGGCTGAGGAAAGGAGGTCATTGGTTTGAAAATTACGAAGTTTAATGTGTTCCAAAATGGACTTGCATAGTAGAGAGTCTGTAGCTGAAAACTGGTCAGAAAGAAATATTATTTTTGAAAGCTATTGGTGAATATAAATAAGAGTTTGAAGCCATGAGTGTGGTTGGTACAGTTTACAGTGAAGAGAAATATGTCAAGATGTTCCCAGAATTATAGCCTCAATCCTTAACTAGTGAACAAACTCAAGTAATAAAGTTCTCCATAACATTTTGTAAAAAAAAAAAAAAGAAACACCATATATGGATCAATGGGCACAGAGCAAGGGAGAACTAAGTGGTCTGTGAAGTGCTCTCTTTTGTCCATTTAGTGCTGCTAATGTGCAGTGAGCTAAGTAAAATCAGGAATCCCATAAAAGTGGATAAAGTCTCAACCTTTTTAAATATACAGGTTAGCCATCAAATATGAAGGGTGTGAAACATCCATCCGAAAAGCTGATTGCCCTCTGAATCATGTTTTAATACAATTCAACATGAATGTCTGTAGAAATGAATAGAAGAGGCTGGGCTTTCTCTAAAAGTACTCAGTATGTTCTGTTGATACTGAGACATTTTAACCCATATCTTAAAGTGTAAGCTAGTGCAAAGTCAAGAATTTCACCCAATAAAGAGATTTCTATATAAATATATCTTATTTTATGCATATATATTTACATTGTTAATATATCTTCACATGGCTGGATACCATTAAAGAACAATAATAACTGTCTTAAAAAATGACAGTACTAATTTGAAATGCCCTGCAATAATGTGAAAAAGCTACAAAGGGAACATATCTTCATTCTAAAATATTTTAAATATCACCTACATGTGACACCCAAACATCAGTTTTTAAAAACAACGAAAGCTGTATATTTACATAGTAAAAAACAAAAATTCACCTTACTACTTGTAGAATTGCAGAACATTTAAAAAATGAAGAGAAATTGCTGGTCAAAAAAATAGCATTCATATCAAAGCAATTTAAAAAAATACACCATATGCAAGTTATTTATACACACTCACCTATACATATACTTTAAGAATGATGCAGTATCTTCAAAGCAATCACAGAATCCGCCTTTAGCTTAGTCCTCATCTGCATTTTAATGATTTCAAAATATAGAGACATTATAGGGCTTGAGGTTGCATATTGCTACATTACTAGTTTCATAGCATTGTGGCTTTCCATCTTGGCTGCAATAAATTCTAGTAAACAGAGCCATTAAAAGCACTTTTATAGGGTCAAATGGAGATATGGCACTAGAAGTGTGGTGCTAAGTAAAATTTGAAGGATACTATGTTACACTCCACTATTTATTAAGGCATTAAAATCAGGTCATCCCAGGGATGTTTTGATGTTTTTTCATGATCTTTTCTCCCCTTAACAGTTCTAGCTTTTATGTGGCAGTTTGAAAGAAAATGATTACCAAAGGTTTCAGAAAGTTTGAAGTTCTTTTTAAAATATGAGCTTTATAAAAAAATATGCTACACTAAATAAAAATAATTAAAACTGCTCATGATCACACTTGGAAGTATATATATATTTAAATTTAAATAAAGGAATAACTATTTTAAGTATACATAACATAAGGAACATCTTTAAATTCATAAAATTAAACTAAAGTTTCCTCAGTCTCCAAGAATGTGTCAAATATAGTTTTGTCTTAATGAAATATAATACCGATATTATATTATACTGTAAATCATTCTAGTTCTAAAATTTGTTCTTTTCTCATCTAGTCATCTTTTAAGGTTGTACAAGGATATTACAATAAATTTTATTATGTACATGTAATTCCAATCTATAAGCATAAAATGGAAAAATGTGTAAACTTAAGTTCTCTATTTTGCCTCATATTCAGCACAGAAAAAGAACTTAGTCTTTTAAATAATAAAATCCATAATTACATCCTAAAAATCCTACAATGTCATTTAGATTTTAATAAACTTGAAAACATCCTAGTGTTGAAAATAAATCCTGCATCCATTGTCAGTGATGCACTGTTAGCAATGTGGGAGGACATTTTAATTTCTCACAGACAAGCATTTTATACAACCAAAATGTATTGATTTTAATTCAAATAGAAATAAATAAATACACATGATTTCACAGCTATCATTAATTAAGATGAAAACTAAAGTCAGAATTTAAATGTTAGAAAGTGATTTGATTTGGAAGCAAGCCACCAATAGGTACAGAGATGCACACTATAGTACTTCTAGAAACAAAAGGAGAGGCATACTATCTTTAATCACCCATGTCACTTTTAGTTATAAGAGAGGGTGCTCATTTTATTAAATTTCAATAAAATTGTTTCCAAATTAACTTTTATACTAAACATTTTAATAAAGCAATTTTTTTTTTCTTGATACTGGAGATTGAATTCAGGGGCACTCAACCACTGAGCCACATCCCCAGCCCTATTGTGTGTTTTATGGAGAGACAGGGTTTCCCTCCGTTGCAAATGTTTTTAAAATATGATTTCTATTCTTTTACCTGCACTATTCTGGTAGGTTTGTATTCTATCCCATACATAAACATTTCAAAAACAGTAAGCCTGAACGTAATTTTCATGCATTTACTCTTTAAATGTATTACTTGAGCGTAGTGATTGTGGTTGCACTTACATTGATGTGTAGTCTCTTCAAGACAAATGTAAGACAAAAAATTCAATAGGTGCCTGACAGCACTTGTCCTGCCTGTTCTATAAAACTTTTCTACATGGATCCTAGAAAAAAATCTTTCTAAGATAATTTTAAAAGTATTTTGTTCTTTGCCTTTTCTTCTAGAGGATGTATGATGAGCTACGATTTCATTAAGATGTCTCTGAGGATGTGCTAGCCTTTTATGTAACCATAAATTTGGATAATTCATCCCTAAATAGTAGAACTTAGATTTTTTTTTTTTAATTTTAATTTTTATTTATTTTTCTCAAAAGTTGCATTTAAATACATGTTATCAAACATAACAGAAAAAAAACAAATTTTCAGAAGCTGTACACACTATTCACTGAAAATATTTGTTGAGGCAAATAGAAAAAAAAATTATTACAATCATAATTTTTCTAACTTTGCACAAAATTATAAGCAGAT
>PVHX01011649.1:9812-62658 GCA_004024805.1 Geosciurus inauris
TGGTACTGGGGATTGAACTCAGGGGCACTCGACCACTGGGCCACATCCCCAGCCCTATTTTGTGTTTTATGTAGAGACAGGGTCTCACTGAGTTGCTTAGCACCTCGCCTTTGCTGAGGTTGGCTTTGAACTCGCGATTCTCCTGTCTCAGCCTCCCAAAGTGCTAGGATTACAAGCGTGAGCCACCACGCCCGGCTTTGTTGATTTCTTATAGTTTTTTCTACTTTTAAAGCATTGCTTTAATTTGTAGTTCAATTAAATTACTTACTTTACATTGTATTTTAAACTAACCTAATGAATTATTTTGAAGAATCATTGTCTTTACATGTCTTGTTATGATTTGTTATTGATGACACAGTTGCTTTTATACCTTATACCCATTAACAGATTTATAATTTTAATGCTTTATTCTTCCAAATTGTATAGCATAATTAAATTTTTATGTACAATGACAGTAAAATTGAATTTATATTTGTATATATTTTTCATTTTCTACAAAAGCTTTCAAATTTTATATGATTTGTGTTGTTGTGCACATTAATTTTATCAGAAGTATTCCATTTAGTATTTCTCTTAGACCAGATCTACAAGTGAAAAAATTATTGAGCATTTACATATTTTGAAAGCCTTTGTTTTTGTTAAGGCTCAAAAAATAGTATTGGTGGATATAGCATTCTAGGTTGATATTTTCTTTTTCTTTCAGCATACATAAATATATGCTCTAATTCCTTTCTGGAAGTCTTCTGCTAAGAAATCAACAGTTAACCATATAAGAGTATCTTTATAAATGAAACCTCTCTTCTTAGTCCTGTCAAAATTATTTTGAAGAGTTTAGAACTTTGACTATAAATTCTTTATCTTGAGTCTTTTAATTGATTTTATAACATTTGATATTTTTTTCTCCTCACATTTCTCATGTATCAGACATTGTTTCTTTTTTTGTGTGTGTGATGCTGGGGATTGAACCCAAGGCCTTGTGCATGCAAGGAAGCACTCTATCAATTAAGCTATATTACCAGCCTAAGACATTGTTTATTAAAGACTATTTCTAGTATACAATTTTTACTTTTTCTGTTGCTATATTTTTAAAAATTTATATTTTTAACAATTTTCTCAATTGTTAGTTAGTTCATTAAACATCTTTTAATGGTTATTTGTTATTGCCTAGATAATTAACAACTCTTAGTTTCCTAAATCTCAGTTACTAGAGCTATGTTGTATCTTTGCTTTAGTCAATTTTTCCCTTTTTTGTGTATGTTGTTATTTTCATTGGGATGTTTTTCTTTAAAATGCTCTTAAAATAGATCATTATAGTCATTTTTGAAAATGTTTTGAAGTTACTAAATAAACAAAAATATATCAGGTGCAATGATGCATAACTACAATTTCATATACCTGGGAAACTGAGGCAGTAGAATGGCAAGTTTGAAATGAGCTTATGCATTTTTGTGACATACTGTCTCCAAACATAAAAAAGTAGACATATAGAAATGCCTGTGAGCCAGGCGCTGTGGCAAAGCCTATAATCCCAGCACTTAGGGAGGCTGAGACAGGAGAATCGCGAGTTCAAAGCCAGCCTCAGCAACAGCGAGGAACTAAACAACTCAGTGAGACCCTGTCTCTACATAAAACATAACATAGGGCTGGGGATGTGGCTCAGTGGTTGAGTGCCCCTGAGTTCAATCTCCAGTACCAAAGGAAAAAAAATGCCTGTGGATGTAGTTCAGTGGTAAAACAAGCCTATATTCAATCCTAAGTAATACTCCCCACAAAGAAAAAAGAAAAGAAATAGAGTAAAGTCATTTGCTGCAACATTTGAGTCTTGTGTTGAATCGGAAAAAGTTGAACTGAGAGGCTGAGATTTGACTGTTGTGGTAAAATTAGTCAGTTTTACTGTTTCTTCATCTGTGGTGCTGTGAAATCTTAAGATAATTTTGGAAGATTTTACAACTTTTGTCATCATATTGTTGCAAATTTTATATATTTCTTGAGTAATAATGATCTTGGTTTATACTGCTCTCTGGCTATTTCTCTCACCTTGATAAGGTTTCATATATTTGCAGAGTATATTCACCACAGTGTAGTAAGTGGGATAATTTGTTATTTAAATTTCTTTCAGGTATCTTTTCTCATCAAAACCAAGAATATTCAGAAGAGCAGGAAATAAAACATTTTTTTCAAAACTTGATAAAGAGAAGGTATGGAATGTAGGATGATAAATGTTTAGTTTTAAATAAGGAATAGAAAATTGTGGGAGAGAGAGAAGTTCAGAAAATTTCTTATTAAACATAGCAAATGCATGATAATAATTTATAATGAAAATTACAGTGTCATCTGGTTATTTTATTATGGAAAACCAGAAGAATTACTGGTCAACTTATGCCAGTCAAAATTGTTTAGTTAATAATTTTAATTACACTATTGTAATTTATAATTTTCACATTTATATTTTGTGTAAAACTAGTTACAATACACAAGATTTTCAAATGCAACATGTACCAAACTACCTATATATAAAATGCTTACAGACCATTATGAAGCTCTATCTTAAATAAACCTTCAGAAAAATAAACACCCAATCAATTCTCTCAGCTTTAAAAATGTGATTAAAAATATACATTTTAATAAAAATCCAGTGTTCAAACACTGATTAATCTGTTATGTTTTAAATCTTTTCAATGATCTGTATATGATTGTACATTAGATGAATGTCTGCAAATTATTAATAGAAAACTACAGCACTCTAATCTTTCAGTTTTACATGGTGATATGGAGGTAATTTTCTACACAATATAGGTAAATTGTCCAATCTTTTATACACATCTGTAGTATTTCCAGAGAAATGGAGATTAAGTAGAAATTGAAGAGCAGCAGTGAGCCTTGCTAGGACTTATCATTTGAAAAGAATTATTCAGAAATTAAGTGAACTTATGGTGGAAGTTTGGTAAGCATTGCTTTTTTAATGCAATAAGAATTAAGAAAAAGTTAGGGTTATTATGACCACCATATTCCATCACCCTTGCTGTCCCCATGCCCCCTCCCCCCTTACACCCCTGTGAACAGAGATCCACCATTGTTCCCATGTCCTTCCCCACATTATGGATCAGCATCCGCTTATCAATGAGTACATTCTGCATTTGGTTTTCTGAGATTGGCTTACTTCACTTAGCATGATATTCTCCAACTCCACCCATTTACCTGCAAATGCCATAATTTTATTCTCTTATTGCTGAGTAATATTCCATTGTATATATACCACAGTTTCTTTATCCAGTCATCTATCGAAGGGCATCTAGGTTGGTTCCACAGTTTAGCTATTATGAACTGAGCTGCTATAAACATTGAAGTGGCTGCAGCATAATAACCCTAACTTTATGTATGACTGCATATATGTTGTGATTCTATACAACTTACAATTAGAGAATTGACATGTTATCCTCTATCTGTGTACAATGACTCAATTTACACTGTTAACATGTAAGCCTAAATAAAACAAAAAAAAGAAAAAGTTATCAATCAATCAATAAATAAATAAATAAATAAATATATAAAAAAGAGGAGCAGCTGGATCTTTCCAGAACACAGAAAATAAGCATACAGTTTATCTGTCATGGAAGGCAATTAAAATAAAGGGAAAGATCAAGGAACTCCTGGCACAGGCACACAGAAAACCCACAGCTTGTATGGCTTGCAAGATTTCATCACACCCCAAAAGCAGATATAAGGGTCTCCTGAGAACAGTGGGAAGGCTTCTGAGACTAGTCTGGGCTTGAGTCAAGAGGTAGAAAACACCCATGGAAAAGGGCAGCAGTGTAGTGGTGGGGCAAAGGGGGAGAAGTGAAGGACTGAAGCTTATAATTGGAAAATTCTCGAGGAAAGTAAAGCAGCCACATTGGTTAGGTAAGACCATCTTTTAAAGAGGTATGCCTTACCATCAACTTTCTTTTCAGTAGAAAACAGAGTTCTAGTCTGTCTTTGCCATTCCATGATTCTGTCTACACTTTCAGAAACCCAGTTTTGTAGACTTTTGTCCCTGAGACTCTAACTCTTGATGATTTGGTAAAATCATTTCAAATTTTAAATCTCTAGAAGCAGTCTTGGTGTAGTTTCAAGGCTATTTATAGCTTTTATGTTAGCAGAATCACTCCGTATCATAGAATGTCTATCACCCCACTGGGGTATTTACTGCTCAGAAGGTGATGAGCCACCTGAGAAGATGAAAGTCTAAAATTATTAGGTAAAAAAAAAAAAAAAAAAAAGACAGTGAGAAATTAGATTCAAAGAAGTGGAGTGCCTCATAAATTCTCTAGTCCACATAGGGGATAAAAACAATGATTAGAAAATGACTCCAGCTTTTATTTAAGAAAGAATACATTAAAGACAGGGATAAGACTTCAATAAGAGAATTCTTCTGACAGACAGGTTTATTGGCATCCTGGCAAGTCACACCTATCTTTGAGAGGCTGTGTCACTATGTGGCTCCAATGGATCATTCCATCTTCCATCTGCAGTGCAGTGCTGACCATAGACTGAGCTAGGTAGGATATCACACATACTGGGCCATCTCAAATTAGCAGGATCACTGCTGTTAGTTTCCAGGTACCAGAATTTTTTGCCTAATACCATCCATGTTGTTTCTATTTCACACACAGTTCACAGATGACTTCTAGTTGCTCCCTTTGAAAGTCACTGCTTAATCTTCCATAGCAATAGGATCTTCAATGGGACTCCAAATTGGAATCCCAGAAGATTTGTACATTTTGTGGTTTGGGTGGGACAAGGTTTGTTCTTATTGATAGCAGGACAAACTAATCCAGTGTCAGACACAGAGACTTGCTGGATCCCACAGATGTCACCAGTAAAGTTAATACTGTTGCCACGAGATTCTTCAGAGGCCCTAGCTCTAGTTATCTGGGCATCCCAATGAATGTAATTTGAATACATTCAAAGTATCCTATGACTTTTTCCCATGAGCTAGTTACATAGAGAGATTTTTACCAAGTGCCACAGTGATAGTAATTTTAGCTAGAAAATTGAAAAATCCACCTTAGACACAGCTAGCTCTTTGACTTCACAGAGGCTGCTGGAGCCAGTTAGGGCCATGACAATGGCCCTGCTCCTACAGAGGCTCCTCGCAACCCAATGCAGGTGCTAGTGGGTCCAGGGCGAGGTGCCAATATGGGGCATTAGCTGAGTCAAATAGAAGCTGCTTCACGTATGCTGGTCATTTTGAGGACCTGTTTGTACCTTTATATATATAACGAGAATTTTGGGAATTAAATACTTTCTCTAAAATAAAAAATTTCCTATGGAGTCTACTCCATAGTTCAGTTAGTTACTGGAATATATTGAAATGTAGCATTGGGTAAACATTTATTGAAACATTTCTGTAGATGAGAGAGTATAAAATAAAGAAGAAATTTTTGACTTTGGTCAATCTGATTGTTACTTTACAAAATAGCTGAAATGAACAGTTTCTCCTAGTGTCAATGCATAGATTTTAAATGAATGTGGAAAGATTTGTACTTACCTAATATTGCTTAACCTAAATGTAGCTATAGATACTTGGAGAGACATCTATATTTATGATAAATCTTTCAAGGCCTGTAGAGAGATCTCTTCCCTAAATAATTAGCACTATATTTGTTTTGGTGTAAAAGAATATAAATTCTGTGAAACTCATAAAAAATAATCTTTATTTTAATTTCTAGAAAACGTCAGTGTGATAATTTACAAAACTTTTACAAAGATAAAAGTGATAAAGTTTTTAATCCATGCACAAAATTTATCCATCCAACCTTTCATCTTCAAGAAATGAATTACAAATATAAAGAATGTGAAAGTGCTTTCAATGAAACTTCAAGCATTACAGAACACCAGAGAATTTATACTGGAAGGAAACCCTGGAAGTTTAAAAAATGTGTCAAAGCATTTAAAGATCCCTCAAGTCTGTATCATAGTAGTGATAATCCCTACATAAGTAAAGAATATGGCAAAGATTTTACTCAAAATTCATCCCTTACTAAACACCATAGTATTTACAAGGGAGAAAGATTATACAAATGTAAGAAATGTGACAAAGTCTTTAAGTTTTGTTTAAACCTTATTAAACACTACAGTATTCATACCAGAGACACGCCATACAACTCTAAAGAATGTGTTAAATTTTTCAATCATAGATCATACCTTATTATTAACCAAAGAATTCATATGGGAGAGAAGTCATACAAATGTAAAGAATGTGGCAAAGCTTTTACTGTTATGCAAGACTTTATTGTACATCAGAGAGTTCATACTAGAGTAAAGCCATACAAATGTAAGGAATGTGACAAAGCTTTTAATCAAAGATCACGTCTTACTAGACATCAGAGAATTCATACAGGCAAAAAGCCATACAAATGTAAAGAATGTGAAAAAGCTTTTTATTCCAGCTCAAACCTTAGTATTCACCAGAGAATTCATACAGGAGAGAAGCCATACAAATGTAAAGAATGTGACAAAGCTTTTAATCAAAGATCAGGCCTTACTGAACACCAGAGAATTCATACTGGAGAAAAGCCATACAAATGTAAAGAATGTGGAAAAGCTTTCCCAAAAACATCAAAGCTTATTATTCATCAGAGAATTCATACAGGAGAGAGGCCATACAAATGTAAAGAATGTGGAAAAGCTTTTCTACAAAGATCATACCTTTTTGTTCACCAGAGGATTCATACTGGAGAAAAGCCACACAAATGTAAAGAATGTGGAAAAGCTTTTCAACAAAGATCATACCTTATTGTTCACCAGAGGATTCATACTGGAGAAAAGCCACACAAATGTAAAGAATGTGGAAAAGCTTTTCAACAAAGATCATACCTTATTGCTCACCAGAGGATTCATACTGGAGAAAAGCCACACAAATGTAAAGAATGTGGAAAAGCTTTTCAAAAAAAATCAAGGCTTATTATTCATCAGAAAATTCATACTGGAGAAAAGCCATACAAATGTAAAGAATGTGGAAAATCTTTTTGTACCAGCTCAGACCTTAGTGTTCACCAGAGAATTCATACAGGAGAGAAGCTATACAAATGTAAAGAATGTGACAAAGCCTTTAATCGAAGGTCAGGCCTTACTGTACACCAGAGAATTCATACTGGAGAAAAGCCATACAAATGTAAAGAATGTGGAAAAGCTTTTCAACAAAGATCATACCTTATTGTTCACCAGAGAATTCATACAGGAGAGAGGCCATACAAATGTAAAGAATGTGGAAAAGGTTTTAATCAGAGATCAGCTCTTACTGCACACCAGATAATTCATACAGGAGAAAAGCCATACAAATGTAAAGAATGTGGCAAAGCTTTTAATCACAGATCATACTTTAGTGTGCACCAAAGAATTCATACTGGAGAAAAGCCATACAAATGTAAAGAATGTGGCAAAGCCTTTAATCGAAGGTCAGGCCTTACTGCACACCAGAGAATTCATACTGGAGAAAAGCCATACAAATGTAAAGAATGTGGAAAAGCTTTTCAACAAAGATCATACCTTATTGTTCACCAGAGAATTCATACAGGAGAGAGGCCATACAAATGTAAAGAATGTGGCACAGCTTTTATTCAAAGATCAGTCCTTATTGTACATCAGAGAATTCATACTGGAGAAAAGCCATACAAATGTAAAGATTGTGGCAAAGCTTTTAATCAAAGATCACATCTTACTAAACACCAGAGAATTCATACTGAAGAGAAGCCATAATAATTTGGTGAAGCTTTTCATTGAAGACAAGACCTTAATTAATTTCAGATATTCATACTGGAAATAAGCTCTACCAAAGTAAAGAATGTGGCAAAGATTTTAGGTACAATTCAAGTGTTATCAAGTAGGAGAATTCATATTGGGGGAAATATTTATAAATCTAAACAATGTAAAAGTCACTTGTGAAATCACACCTTATCAATCACCAGAAAAATCATACTGGAAAGAAGACTTAAAATTACAAAAAAAAAGTAGAAAAATTATTAGTCAAAGCTTAAAATTTTAAAAATATCAAATATATTATAATAGTAATTAAACCCTACAAACAAAAAGAATCTGACAAAACTTTTAAAGAAATGTCACACCTTATGCAGCTGCACAGATTTAAGATTCAAAAGATGTTCTATACATACCAAAGATATTTCAAAGCTGTATTGAAATTTTAGAAAAAAATTATACTCTATCCAATTCTAATGTCTATAATATCTACAGAAGTCCCTGCAACATTCATGCATTACATATCAGGAAAGTGTTTATTATTAAGAAAAATGTTGAGTTGTGAGATGTACCACGACATTATTTTGCTCCATATATTTCTGAATATGAGAATTACCAGAATTTCTGTATTGATTAAAAATCTGGCCTTTTACCATTTGTTTAAAATTTACTAGGCATTATTTCTTGACATGGTAGAAATAAAATAATATTCAGATATTAGCATAGTGCAGATAACTCAAACCTGAGAACATATTTGTTTATAACAAATCAAATTAATATATACACTCATCATAAAAACTGGATAAAATAATTTGTCTTTATGTAATTATGTTAAATCTATTGAACTAATTAATATAAACATTTAGTCAGTATTTTTTCTTCTTGTGGTAGTGATTAAATCTTATACAATTGAATTCTAAGTAAATGTTCTACCACACAGTCAAATTACACCCATTTTATTCTGTAGTGGATGAGTTTTGTTATTATATTATAGTGAATGTTTCTCAATGTGTTAATATTTTCATGCATTGCATTTTTCAAGATATAGGTAATAGATAAAGATTTTTGGTAAATACTAAGACATTGGTCTTAATCATTTTATGCAGTATAATTAAACTTCAAATTACTTGGAGACTCTTATTCCCATAAATGACAGTTTAATCAATTCTCCTCTTTATACTTACTGTGAAATAAAAACTCATGTAGGAAAAAAAAAGATAACAATAAACCCAGATTTCTAAATTTTCAATTACTACTTGAAAATTTTCTTCTATAATTTATGGTTCTTTTGTTGATATTCCTCTATATGATAAGTATTAGTTTTCATTGAAATTGATGTGAATATGCAAATGTTCCAATCAATGGTAAATTTTAGAACTATGTACCATGAGAATAGTAATTGTGCTCTGTGTGAGTCTGTGAGTTTATGTGAATGGACGCATTTGTTTATGCCTGTTTTTAGGGAAAAGAAAGAACTTATATAACTAAAAAAGAATTTCAAGATTTTTTATGAATTACTACTATACCATAAACCTCAAATATCTTACAAAATCTCTTTGAGGTACAGTGAACTAATTTCTCCAAAAATACATGGCTTCAGATTTAAAATCTTGCATTCAAATTTTGTGTTTTCTACTTGCTTATTACTCATAGAACACCTAACATATAAAATTCTCATTTGACGTTTATAATACATTGTTTTGCTTTCAGGGAATTTAATTTTTTTTTCTTTTTGGTGAGCTAGAAGTCCAAATATCTATAAATATCTCTGTGTTACAAACATACATTTATTTTTCTTGGCATGGTTTTTAAATAATGAACATAAATATAAAGGTTTTTTCTGGATTCTAAATTCTGATTTATTTATTTAATTCTGCTTATGAAGGTGGTTACTCCACCATTGATCTAGCTTTACAATCTCTTTTTTAAAAATGAGAGATGGTCTCATTAAATTTCTAGAGTGATAACCAATTTTTGATTTTCCAGCCTTAATCTGTCAGGATGCATTTTACACTTAAGCAGTGTCATAACTTTCATCCCATTAGTCTTCCATTTGCTTTTTTAAAAAAATTAATTAATTTATTTAAATGAATTTCAAGTCAAGTTGTAGTACATATTTCCATTTGCTTTTAGACAACATCTGGCTACATTACCCAGAATGATCTCCACCTTGCAATTCTCCTGTTTCAGCTTTGCAAGTAGCTGGGACTAAAATAGTTTGGCACCATGTTTATCTATTTTCAGTTATTTGAAAAACCCTCACACATAATTTTGGTTTTGGATTCCATTTTTTCTTTACATATTCTGAATATTAATCTTGCATCATAAAACTTGAAAAACATTTCTCCAATATTTTAGTTTGTCATTTGATTTTTTGTGTTGTAATTGCATCTAATTTTTGTGTGGGGGGAGATAATATCTAAAACTTATTTACACATAATATCTGGAAATGTTTCTCCTATTTTTATGTGCCATTCAGAAAATTCTGGTTAGACAAATAATGTAAATAGAAGATTCTCAAAGAAGTTCCAATGGCCAAAAATTATGTAAAAAAAATTTTTAATTTCTTTAGACAGTAGGGAAATGCAAATCAAATTTCTCTTCAGGTTTTATGTCACTCTAGTCAGAATGGCCATCATCTAGAATAAAAATAACAAGTACCGGCAAGAATGTGGGGAAAAGAAAACCCTTATATAATGTTGGTGAGAATAAATTAGTTAAGCCAAAATAAACATCATTATGGAGATTTTCTCAGAAAACTAAAACTAAAACTATTATATGATACAGCTAATATATAAGACCACTCCTCACTATCTATTTAAAATAATAAAAGACACCAAACACTATAGATCCATTGGGAATAAAGTAGGTAAGCCAAAATAAACATCATTATGGAGATTTTCTCAGAAAACTAAAAACTAAAACTATTATATTATACAGCTAATATATAAGACCACTCCTCACTCTCTATTTAAAATAATAAAAGACACCACACACTACAGATCCACTCCCATGTTTACAACAACACAATTTACTATAGCTAAGTTATGAAATCTAGCTAGATATCCATTAACAGATAAATGGACAAATAAAATGTGGTATATACACAGAATGTATTCAGCCATAAAAATAGCAAGGTCAGCAGTTTTCAAAAAAATAGATGCAATTTTAAGAACAGTATGTAAATTCAAATAAGCCAAACAGAACACTAACATACATTTTATCTCATAGGGGAAAGTCATAGGGAAAAAGAAGAAAAAACAGTCATCTTATAAAAATAGAATACATTAAGGTATATAAAGGAAATTGGAAGAAAAACAAAGCATTACTGAGGAATTAAATTGATTTAAATGTAATGTGTTTCTAAGAATATGCTGCAATGAAAACCACTACTTTGTATAATTTATAGGCAATGTAACAATGTTTAAGAATTTTCCTTACTACTATTGCTTTTGCATCACTTGTGATTTCTGTTTCAAGGTGGTAATGGAAAGTTGAAAAGCACAAAAGCTTAAAAAATTAATTAAAAACCCAAGGCCCTGGACTTTCCCAAGGCATGAAAATATCATTTTTATTCATTTTTTATGTCCAGTTCCATAAAGTGCACTTAAGTGGCATAGTATTGTGGTTAAGATGTGAGAGTTTCCCCAAAGGTTCATGTGTGAAATGATTAGATTATGAACATTGCCAACAAATCCACCTATATGTATCAACTTGGTGGTAAAAGAAGGAAGATAAGTTGTGTCTGAAGGAGGTAGTTTCCTGGGGTCTGCTTTTGGGTTTATGTAATATCCCCATTGAATAAAATCCCCTCTCTGCTTCATAAAAACATGAAAAATAATTAATAGAAACTAGTTTAAGGATAATGGCACTAATAAAGTTCTAAAATACTTCCAAAGTATATTTAAAAATAATAGGCAGTTCGAGTTAATTTTGCAGGTGTACAAAATTGCCAAAAAATTTACACCTACACATGAAACCATAGAAAATTTTTTAAAAGTGTAAATAAATGAAGATTTTTTTCTTCTGAGTCCATCACAAGACACAAATCACAAGACTATCTGTTATTTGAAGATAAAAGATTTATAGAAAATATGCCACATGTCTTTGATTTTTCCCTAAAAAGTATATAAATAGTAAAATTAAACGAATATTTTTGAGCCAGTCCTGAAATATATGTGTGAGTTGCTGAGTGAAAATGTGAAATCTTTGAGTCTGCATATGTATGTTTTCCATGATCATGTGTGTTATTTTTCAGGAATTGCACAAGATATTTCAGGGAAAATGGGTTAATATTTGACAATGCTTCTCATATGGTGCTGATGTGAAGACCACTACCCTCTGCTAAAACTCTGGAGCAATGCCTGACATGTTACTTACAGAGTAAAATAAATAAATAAAGTTCTTCTATGCAGAGAAATAACTCCAAAACCTAGGCCAAAGGACACTTGGAGAAAACTCACTATAGCTGAGAGTGTGAAAATAAGGCTATTGCCTGAATCTCTGCAAACTTCCATTTTCCACCAATAAACAAAAAAGATAATGTACAAAACAGTTTAGAAAACACTTCCACCTGTGTGAGGAACAAGAATGAATCATTTTGACCAGTCACCAAGAGACTGAATTGCATTTTTGTCCCAGTGCTGCAGCTGCAGAAAGGGCAGAAATATATTTAAGTTCAATGCCTGCTATACCCCAGGATGTACTTGGGTGAAACACTAGAGAGAGAACATTTGTAGTAGAAAAGATGCAGAAAATCTGAGAGGCAGAAGAAAATTATATGAAAGGAATGCTCAGCAGGTATTACCTGTGGTGACAAGAATCAGTCCAGGCTGAATTCTTGCCTAGGTTACACAGACTCCACACTTCAGGCATGGGGAATGCTGCTTAGAATACATTTTGCTTGCAAAGCACGTTTTCAATTAAAGTCACACAATTGTTTCACTTTAATACTGATTTATTTTGCATTTTTTAATAATTCTTAGTTGGTCAATTTTTACAAATGACTGGAATTTTGGCCTAATTATATTGAATATGCAGACCCATTGTAGAATGTTGTTTTAACAAAATCAAAATTTTGATCATTGAATTAGCTGTTTTTCCATTTTTCCATGTTTTTACACTTTATTTTCACCTATTCTTTTTACTTTGCAGTGATCAATTTTTTAAGTTTGTTATTATTTTTTTTTTTTTTTGGTGCCGGGGATTGAACTCAGGGGCACTCTACCACTGAGCCACATCCCCAGCCCTATTTTGTATTTTATGTAGAGACAGGGTCTCACTGAGTTGCTTAGCGCCTCACCATTGCTGAGGCTGGCCTTGAACTCGCGATTCTCCTGTCTCAGCCTCCCTAAGTGCTGGGATTACAGGCTTGAGCCACTGCGCCCGGCTTGTTATTATTTTTATTTTAAATTATTTTCCTGTAATTGTGAATGGATTTGTGTCTCAGTTTTAACACTGCTCTGTGCTAGTGTATATAATTCACATAATTTTATGTTGACCATTTAAACCATGACTTTATTGAACTAACTTAATTCTTATGATTAGGGCATGAAAATTTCTTAGAAACATTATTAAAGGACATCATTTGCATAAGCTATTTGCTCTTTAATATATGAAATCCTATTTAATAGTCTCAGAATAATATTTAGTTGATATCAGAAAAACACATTATTTTTCCTTTTTCTAAAACTAAATTATGAAGCACTTACATTTTCACCATTAAATATGAAGACAGGTAGTTCATAGCTGCCCTTTAGTTGATTGAAAAATAATTTTCTTCTGCTTTTAATTTTTCATAGGTTCATAATAAATTTGTATGCAGTTTTCCAAATTCTTTTCTCTATCAAACTGATTTTTGGAACCTTACCATATTGCCCTCTTGGCCATGCATTCCATGTTTTCTTGTTTATGTTGTTTTCTTCAGTTTGCTTGGGGTTTGGGATATTTTATTCAATGTATATGATGGAAGATGGCCTACAATTTCCATTATTGTGATGTGTTATCTGGTAACTTTGGTTTTACAGAAAAAAATTGGTCTCTTTTTTTTTCTATTTTTAGAAGTAATCATAAATTATTGTTGGTAATTTTTTATTGAATGTTTGGTAAAAATTACTAGTGAATACACTTTTGTTTTGGTACCAGGGACTGAACTCAGGTGTACTTAACCATTGAGCCACATCCCCAGCCCTATTTTGTTTTGTTTTAGAAATAAGGTCTCACTGAGTTGCTTAGCACCTTGCCATTGCTGAGGCTGGCTTTGAACTTGCCATTCTCTAGTCTCAGCCTCCCAAAGTGCTGAGATTGCAGGCATGCGCCACCGTGCCTGGCTAAGAAACCTTTTAAAATGTGGTAGTTGTTTAGTTTTTGTTGCTTAATTGATGTTGGGAGCTGGGTTGTTGCCAGGTTGGCATCAAATTCCTTAGCTCAAATCATCCTCCTGCTTTAGCCTCACAAGTAGCTAGGTCTACTGGCATGCAGTCTCATGATCGGGTTTTCAGCTTCTCATGAAACTATTTGTAATTAGGTTAAATGTTAGTGTTTGTCGGTCTATATTATATTTCTTCACATGTGGGTGTGTTGATGTATTCTATTTATTCCTGAAGAAGTTTTCAAAACTGATGACTATCTAGTAATTTATCTATATGTCAATGTTTTCCAGATTCTAGACTTTCTTGGCAATAAAACAGAAAAATGAGGAAGAATAATAAGGGGAAATGAGAGCTTGGCATTTTGTGAATTGATAAATGTCTCAGGATGCTCTGCAGGATGGAGAATATGCACACTTTAGCACTCATAATCCTGCGAGATAAATGAAGCACAGAAGCTAGAATAAATTATAATTTTCACTAGCTTCATTAGTAATCTTGAGCAGCTTTTCTATGTTTACACATTTGCTTAATTTTTATGGCAGCATATAGGTATTTTACCATATTTAAATTAGGTTATTAGTTTTTTTGGTGAGTTGTATAAGTTTCATACATTTTGGATATTAAACTTTTATCAGATATGTGGCTATCAAATATTTTCTTCAATGCTTATACATTTCATTGATTCCTTTGTTACATAGAAGCATTTTTAGCTTTATACAGTGTCACTTATTTCTTTTTGTTTTTTCTTACATATTCCCAGCATGTTACATATTCCCACCATTGCAAACATAGATGTCAAATAAATTTTTCAATATTCTTTCAGAATATTAATGGTTTCAGGTTATATCACAATGATTTTTAATATGGCTATACTCAAAATGATAGTAGCTAACACATACTGCAGAGGGTATACAGAAAAAACACTTGGACATTCTTGCCAGGAATATACATTTGTATAGACATTTTAAAAGATAATTTTTTTAAGTTAAAACTAGAAATATCATATGGCCCATATATTTTGTTCAGCATATGCCTGTATTTTTCAGGTTCTTTCAGAATGACAGAATGAATACATAAGTGTACATGTGTATATAGAAGGGAACTTACTAGATTCACTCACACGGTCATGGGATGAATAATCCTAAGATTGTTGCCTACAGGATGGTGACACTGGGACATGGCTAATAGCTCAGTCAAAGAAGCTGGAAGCTTCACAATATGAGGAAGTTAATGAAGTAGCTATGGTCCAAGACAGAGGACTTGAAAGACCCATGTAGAGCTAATGGTTCAAGTCCAAGGCTAAAGAATTTGATGTCAGATGTCCACAGGTGACACTAGAATAGAAGCACCAATTTAGGAAGCTTGGAGTACATGTCAGTGACAACTTCTCCTAAAGCTTTTTTTTCCAAATCCAACCTATTGATGGCACTATGTACATTTTATTACAGAACTTCCCCATGATTCCTGACCCAACCTTTTGAAAACACACTCAGACATATTAAACATATTCTATACCAATTCCCTAAGTATGTCAATCCACTCAAATTGATAGCTGAAAAACTCTATTACAATAATTGAAGAAAATAAAATCCACCTTTTTTTTGGCACCAGGGATTGAACTCAGGTGCACTCAACCACTGAGACACATCCCCAGCCCTATTTTGTGTTTTATGTAGAGACAGGGTCTCACTGAGTTTCTTAGTGCCTCGCACTGTTGCTGAGGCTGGCTTTGAACTCATGATTCTCCTATCTTAGCCCCCCAAAAGTGCTGGGATTACAAGGGTGAGCTACCGCACCCATCTTGAAATCCACTTTTAAGAATACATGCACTCCCAAGTGTATAGCAATGTTATCCACAACCTAAATGTACATGAAAGAGTAACTCAATAAGAAAAAAACTATGGTGTATTATAGATAATATTTATTATTGTGTTTCCACAGAAATATATAAACATACATATATAATCTCTTTAATTTTTTATAATTATTTTGAGATGGACTTTTAAGGTGCAGAGCATCTCACCAAAATGCTGAGACTGACTTTAAAATTGTGATTCTTTTCCCTCAGCCTCTGTGTCCCTATTATTACAAAAAAAAAAAAAGTGCCTCCACACCTCACTTATTATTCAACATTTAAAAGAAGGATTATGAGCCGGGAGCGGTGGCTCAAGCCTGTAATCCCAGCACTTAGGGAGGCTGAGACAGGAGAATCACGAGTTCAAAGCCAGCCTCAGCAATGGCGAGGCACTAAGCAACTCAGTGAGACCCTGTCTCTACATAAAACACAAAACAGGTTTGGTGATGTGGCTCAGTGGTTGAGTGCCTCTGAGTTCAATCCCCCGTACCCCCCAAAATAAATAAATAAATAAAAGGATTATGTATACTGGAGTGTGGCAAAAGTTGAAGGTCAGCCTCAGGATTTTGGCAACATTGTATTAAAAGTAAAAAAGAAGCCGAGTGCGGTGGCTCAAGCCTGTAATCCCGGCACTTTCGGAGGCTGAGAAGGGAGAATCGCCAGTTCAAAGCCAGCCTCAGCAACAGTGAGGTGCTAAGCAACTCAGTGAGACCCTGTGTCTACATAAAACACAAAATAGGCCTGGGGATGGGGCTCAGTGGTTGAGTACCCCTGAGTTCAATCCCCAGTACCAAAAAAAATTTTTTTAAAAGTAAAAAAGAAAATGACTGGTGATATATCTCACTGGTAAAGCAACCCTGGATTCAAACCCCAGTAACTATTATGAATATTCTACTATATGGATGAAGCTGGAGGACTTCATGTTATGTGAAATAATTCAGACACAGAAATACATTGCATACTCTGTGTGGAGTCTGAAAAAAAATGTATAGGAGTACAATAGTGGTTATCAGGAAACTATAGCCAATATTGCATTATGTACTGGAAATTTCAAAATACAGTTGAATTCTGTTCTTCCTGCAGAATTAAGTAATTGTGTGAGATAATGGGTTTTGTTATCACATATCAATTGTACATATTAATGGAATTCAATGTGATATTTTTAATATATGCATACACATGTATTGGTAATATCCAAATACCCTTCTTCTATCCTTGATGCCCCAACTCACTCTTCAACTATAGTAATCAAGATTCTACTGTCACATAACTTTTATTTTACTTATCATATATAAGAGATGCACTACTTTCTTGGGTGTGTCTTCCTTCACTTAGCCTTACATTACCCAATTCCGTCTATTTTGCTTACCATTAGAGGATTTTGTTTGTATGTATGGCTAGGTAATATACCATTGTCAATATATAATATACTTTCTGATGGATATTGTTAAGATGTTTACCTATATTACTGACTTTCTCTTTATAAGTATTGTTAAACATACTGTTATTTAACTTGAATTTATATAACAAAAGAAAGAAACAACAAAATAATGAAGCTGGGTCTAGTGGCACATGCCTGCAATCCCAGTAGCTTGGGAGGCTGAGGCAGAAAATTTGAGTTCAAAGTTGGGCTTATCTTAGAAAGGCACTATAACTCAGTGAGACCCTGTGTCTAAATAAAATACAAAAAAACAAAGACTGGGAAAGTGACTCAGTTGTTGAGTAACCCTAGGAGCAAACCTTGGGACCAAAAAAATCTTTTTTAAGAATAAAAAATAAAGAAACTAAAAAACTATGCTCTGTGGTCTGATTTTATCAAATTGAAAAGAAGTCAAGACAAAAAAAAAAAAACAACCCATGTCTCAATTTTACTTTAAATTTGTTGGCATAAAGATGATAATATGCTATTCTCTTTGAATTTGTCACACAGTACAATGATTTGAGAGTGTTCAGTAGATTATATTGCACAGAAAAAATTGCTCTTGTGCAAATAATAAAACATCAGCTGGGCATGGTGGTGAATACCTGTAATACACTTGAGGAGTATGAGGTGGGGTAATGGCAAGTTCAAAGCCTGCTTCAGCAACTTAGCAAGGCACTAAGTAACTGAGTGCGACACTGTCTCTAAATAAAATGCAAAAAAAAAAAAAAAAAAAAAAAAAAAGATTTGGGGATATTTGTCAGTGGTTGAGTGCCCCTGGGCTCCATCCACAGTATGAAGAAGATGAACTGTCTGAAGATATTTAGTTACATACCAAGGGCCAGTAAGTTGGATACTTAGGCTCCCCATAAGCTTCTTACCTTCTAGGATCACTTTTAAACAGCTGGTACAGTCGTTGTGGGACCAACACATATGCAGACTCCCTTTGAATCCAGTATAATTAAATCCAACTGAATTGACAGGTATGCTATGTATATCTGAAAAGCCTCTCATCATGTGTGTATTATTAGTAAATATTGATATAGATTTTCCAGTCCATACAGCTGGGTGTATAAAGATGGATCTGGAAAGTAAGTCCAGGAGGTTTCCCCAAGAACATTACTTACCTGACAGTTTGATAAAGCCAACATGGCCACAAGCATTGTGACAGAAGATTTAATGTTTTGTTGATGATTTACCATCTGCTCAGCCTGGTGCATCAGAAGCCTTCCAGGTTCATTTAGTTCTCTTCCCCTTCTTCCCCAATATCTTGTTCTTGGTAGGTGATGGAATCAATACTTCTGGTGTAAGTTTCAGTTGTTTGAACTGTGGTTTGAGGTTTTCATGATGATGGTGAATAGCACATTCAGGTAATCAAATAGTATGAGCTGTGCTTTCTAAAAAATATACAAGTGTGGCCTCTAATCCACATAATCAATGAATCTGGTCCACTCTGTTGTCCTGATTTTAAGTCTTTCCACCAGACCAGACCTGTTGAGCCTGCTGTGTGATCTGTATGTTACTCAGCTGCAGTGCAACCATTGGCATCACTGTTCAAAAATTTTAATACAAATAAAGCATGATTTAAACAATTTTGTGGGGGTCAATTTTTCCTTTTTGCTTTTGTAATTGTAGTTTTAGAGAAAAATTAACTTACTCTACAATGGCCTGGCCTTGAAAATTATGATAAATGCTGGTTTGGTGTTCAATGCAATATTGATCACAAAAATGTTGAGAAGATTAACTAGTATAAGCTGGGGTATTATCAGTTTTAAGTTGTAATGGATGGCTCAGCACTGCAAAAGCATGCATATAGTGGAAAAAAACTTGATGTGAATTTTCCTCTGTACAAGCATTTGCAAAGATAAAATGAGATCAAGTGTCGATAACATGAACATAGCATTGTTTATGAAATTGAGGGATATGAGTCACATCCCACTTGCCACAGTTGATTTGGTGGAAGTCTATGAGGATTAACTCCAGTAGGTAAACTGAGGTATGTACTACACAGTGAGTACATTGATGAACAATTTGGTGAGCTTGTTCTTGGGTAAGGTGAAATTCCTTGCACAAGATAAAACACGTTTTGGTGATGCAAAGTATGAGAAGCTTGAGCACAGTCATAAGGTGTTACTTGTTGAAAAACTGCAACAAGACAATCAGCTTAAGCATTTCCTGTTACCAAAGGACCTGAAAGGATGGAGTGAGCTCTCATGTGCCCAATAAAATAAGGATATTGATGCATATAAATTTTCTTGTAGGGTCAGAAATAAATGAAATTATTCTTCTTACCGAGTATGTTCAATAGTGGCTGTTTCAATATGCATAACAAGCCCTACTCTTTAAGCACTGACACTGTAAATATTAACTGGCTCATTAAAAAGTTTAGCAAAGCCTTAATGAGAGCTTGAAGCTCCACCCTTTTTGCAGATTTGTAAGAGCTTTGCACCACTTTAGTATGAGCACAGCTATAGTAATCAGCCTTTTCTGAACTGGAACCATCAGTAAATAGAGAATGTTCCTCAGGTATAGGCTGAGTGCATATATTTCTTGGAAAAATAAAGGAAGTAATTTCAGCAAACTGAATAAGTATATTGTGAAGGTAATGATTATCTACTTGGCCAGAAAAATCAGCAAATGCTACTTGCCAGGTATGTGAAAATTGCCAAATACACCATTGTTGTTGAACTATAAAGGGTAGTATAATAAGAGAAGGCTCAACTCCCATTAATTGCAGAACTTGGAATTCTACCTTTAATAACAAGCTAAGCATCAAGATCCTGAGGAGAGTGAGCAAGGTGGACCTGTTCTATAACTCCTGAAGACTGCTGTATAGCCCCTATAGGGGAATGAGAAGTAGGAAACATCAATACATGTGTAGGCTTTTGTGAATTAATTCTAGTAAGTTATGCAGTGTTAAAGGCAGTTTCAACTTTTACTAATGCAGCCCTTGTCTCTGTAGTAAATTGGGAGAGGCCAGGAGGTTCTCTAGCACCTGAATTTGAGTCATCTTGAATAGGGATAGTTATTAAACTGCTGTGTTTTCTTGTTGAAATGCAAATGGTTTCCTGACTGACCAAACAAGGTGGAGGTGGAGGCATGGGCAAATCTGCTGGAGGAGCACAAATATCTTCATGTGGCTGATTATAGTGTTCATGGGGCACATCTTGCAAGGGAGGTAGTGGCATCATGATGTGCTGCTTTGGAGGAATATGACTCATATGGTACTTGTCTGGTGGCATTATGAAATAATCAGGGATGTCAGCTGGTGGTGGGGTAATAGGGGGATGAACATTTTTCAAGCGAATCATGGGTAACATATTTTCCAGTTCTCATATGGTGATGGTTGATATGAGGCAGTAAATCTCTCAGACAAATACATTATCTTGCACCCTTAAACAATGCTACACATGAAATGAGAACCTCGTGTACTCTGTTCAATTTACTGCACAGGGTCACTACAGCCTGGACACATTTTATCTCTCCTTTTTTTCATGTAAAGTAGCACAGTCATAGCAAAAAAAAAAAAAAAATGCTTGCATGGAATCATTCACCCATAGATTTTAAGAGGCAATCCACTTTTGTCACACAAATAAACTGGTGTATCATCCTTTTCACCTAAGATGTTGATCTGAAAGTCCCTAAAATGGTGTCCAGAAAATATTTGCTGATTCAAGTAGTTTGCTCCCTTTACAGTCATACTATTCTTCTTCATTATAATCAAATCCTTCATCACCAGGTGGAGACTTTGTAGGCATCCTGTTTATAGTCCTTTGAGTTCTAGGTGTAGGCTTGGCTTTCTTTGCTTGCTTGGAGATAAGTTTTATAGGAATTGATCTACAAATATCAAGACCACCCAACGATCCAGAACTATTAGTGCCTTGTAACTCATTGCAGTTTGAGCCATGATTCAGCTCACAGGGCACAGTGGCAGAACTACCTTTTTTCTTAAGCATATCTTTGAGGATAGACACATTATGATTTCTCCCTTTGGATCCTCTGAACAAAGAAAGAGACAATGTGAGAACCTTTATAGTTATATAAAATCAGGCTGATCAGAAAAATACACTAACTTATGTAGAATTTCAAAAAATTTACATGGCCACAATACTAGCATCCTCATCAGGTCAGAGTGTACTTTTAACTCAGATAAGAGTCAATTTAGATATCTAAATAATGAAGACTAAAATTCTCAGAAAGAAAATTTTGAGATAGAAAGATTGTACATTTGGAATTATTTTACTGTTGTCTTTCTGTGCTGTAGAATTAGGGAAAAACTGAGTAAGAAAGCTGACTAAAAACAGATAAGATAGCCATCCAAGCAGTTTAGATTTAAAAGGGACACTTTTTTCCTTTTGTCTTAATTAGTTTTTCATAAGTCTGGTAAATCTTGCAGATTCTGCAATTTATATTTTAAACACAAGCCAAAAAGAGCTAGAGATCCACAAGAAAATAAGAAGCAAGGAAAACTGTTGTAATAATTTTTTTATTTTGTAAGGCCAGCCTCTAAAATCATGGTGTTACAATTTATATTCTTTCTGGACAGCCCCCCCTTTTTTCTTTTTTGTTCCTCAAGCTTTATGAATTACTTTAAGTTGCCCATGTCTTTACATTTTACATCTTTATATTTACTGGTCCCTCTATAGGAAACCAGGGGCAAGTCAACTGTGCTTTTCTAATAGAACTACCTCTTTTCTTCAGCATATATTTGAGGATAGACACATAATAATCCCTCTCTTTGGATTCTGTATTTTCCATATTTTACACCCAACTCTGAATGCCCAACCCACACCTCCTTACTTTAAGATTTCTTGGCTGATAGGGTTTGCATGATAGGAGGGTCCTCTCAACTGAGACAGAAGATGCTCCCTGTGTGCAGATTTATACCCACCAACTTCCATGACTAGCAGAAACCAACTTGCAAGTTCCAGCAAGGGGTAAAGGAGGATAAGAAAAATAAAGACTCATAGATGCATATTTTGAAGACAAAGCTGTGGTCAGGTTAAGCAGGACTAAAGAATTACACCAGCAATCTTTATTTATATATGTCTCATTATCAAGTTAAAAATTACACAAACATTATGCATTATTTTTGTATTTAGGAAATTTACAGGGCTAGCAACATTATGAAGCTTTTCCGTAGTTGCTATCTACAGTTGTAAGGTGTAATGTTAGGAGTTTTGTGTGGCTCTCAAGAAAGTCCATTCAATACTGAATTGTACTTACAAAAAGATTAAATGGAATAGGCCAGGCATGGTTTTGGATGCCTATAGTAATAGCAATTCAGGGGACTGAGGCAGGAGAATTTAAAGTTTGAGGTCGCCTTTGGCAAATTAGCAAGAACTTGTCTCAAAAACAAAAAAGAATTAGGGATATTTCTCAATGGAAGTGTGTTCCTAGATTCAAGCTCATTAGTGCAAAAAGAAAATAAGTAAATGGAATGGAATTTATAATTCAGAAAACGATTCTTATATTTACAGTCATTATTCTTCAGAAAATGCGCCAAGATATTGAAAGAAAAATTCAAATCATCTACAACAACTGATTATCCATATAAATATTGGAACATTATCTCAAACACTATCTCACACTATACACAATTAATTTAAAATGGAAGATCAATGTCTTCAAATTTTTTTACTTTATTGGAGTATCAACTTTCAAAATAATTATCTTCTGTGTTTCAGTAGTGTCTATCATAATATTTTATTTTTCATCAAAAATGTTACTAATTTGAGTTTTATCTCTTTTCTTCTTCATTAACATGGCTAGGGGTTTATCAATGTTATTTACTTTTTCAAAAAACTTTTTGTTTTGTCAATTTTTTAGATTGTTTTTTTATTTCAATTTTATTTTATTTATTTTATTTTTTTAAATATTTTTTTAGTTGTAGATGGACACAATGTCTTTACTTTATTGCTCTGTATGTGGTGCTGAGGATTGAACCCAGGGCCTCACATGCAAGGCAAGCGCTCTACCACTGAGCTACAGTCCCAGCCCCTTATTTCAATTTTATTGATTTCAACTCTGATTTTAATTATTTCCTGTCTTTTATTGCTTTTGGTGATTTGATCCTCTTTTTCTAGGGCTTTGAGAAGTAATGTGAGGTCATTTATTCATTGACTTTCTATTCTTTTAATGAGTGAGCTCAATGCAATAAACGTTTCTCTTAGCACTGCCTTCAGATTGTCCCAGGGATTTTGATAGGTTGTGTCAGTGTTCTCATTTACTTCCAGTACTTGATTTTCTACTTCATTCTTAAGGCTTGGAAAATTTTCAGACATTATTTTATTGAAAATATTATGCAATCTTTTGGCTTAGATCTCTGAATTTTTGTCTATCCCAATAAATTACCAATTTGGTCTGTTCATGTTATCCTATATTTCTTAGAAGTCCTATTTATGGTCTATTAACATTGTTTCTGCATACTCAACTTTATTTTCATGACACACATATAAATATGCATATATATTTATACATATACATATATATAATATATTGAGATGTATATTTGTCTTCATTGCCTGAGACTCTGTCTTGTAGTTTGTCTACTCGTGATACTTTCCAATAAATTTTTGACTTGATTTGTTGATTCATTTATTTTATGAGTTTCTGTTTATTTTTTCAGAATCTTTCCTTATTGAAGTGATCTTTTGCTACCTGAATTTGCTTTCTTACATCATCTTTTACTTCACAGATAAGTTTAACAATGTACAATCTAAATATCTTCTCTGACATTTCTTCCACTATGGTTCCAATGGATTCTTTTTCTGATGTATTTTGGTTTGCTGAAGGTAATCTGTTCTCTTGATTTTTTCATGTTGTTTCATGATTTTGAGGCAGTAGATTTTCAACCTTGTGGATTTATAGTGTCCTGGATGTTACTTTTCTCTCACAGTTTATGGGTAGACAGATATTAATGACAACCAATTCAAGCAATTTAGAGTATTAAAGCAAATAGCTCTTGCAATAAAATCTGCAAGATGGGTTGTTACAATATGGAGAAAATATGTGATCAGTTATTGCCCATGATCATAAAAACAAGTTTACATAAGAGTTTAAAATTTCATGTAGTAACCATGGATACAATAAAAGTATGTAGAAAGTGATGATCATGAGGGAGAAGAAATAGAAAATAGAGGTAAAAACTAAAGAAAGAGTAGAAGAAAGAACATTAGAGGTTAGCTGTTAGCAGAGGAAGACAGTCAAAAGAAATCAAGAAGTGTGAGAAACATGTAATAAAAATAAGAATATGATAAAAAATAGAAAAAAATAAAAACTTAAAAGATAAAAGAAATAAAATACACAGAAAAAAGTAAAAGTTTACAAAAACAAAATTGATATGTACAAAATATCTTAGTCTTTGAAATATTAATCTATGAATAATAACAGTCTTCAAAATAAAATGGTAGGCAGAGGAACAAAATAGAATATATGCAAAAGTATATATTTTCCACTTCAGATACAGTTATTTAAGAGGAAAGGAAGAAGAGATAAAGTGGTAGAAAAAGGCTTGTAAATTCTAGAGGTGGGTGAGGTCTATGCAGAGGCAACCTGGGATGTATTTTTAAGAGGTTAGAACAACAAACACACACTAATAATTAAAGAAAAATGAATAGAAGAAAAGAGTTAAAGAAAGATTGAGAGAGACAGAGAGCAGCAGTAAAATTTGGCTGTTGGCAAGAAGAAAGAGAATTATAAACAATGGCAAACAAATTGAAAAACAGTCAACGTAAGTTGTTTGCTTTTTCTTTTTCTTTTTTTTTTTTTTTTTGCCTGCTGTTTGTGCCAAGCTACCTTTCAGTTTTTTTGAGTCCCTTCTCAGTGGGATGATAGAAGAATCTGTGGAAGATGCTGACAGCTTGATTCCCCTGAGTATTATCCTTAAGATTGTGTGATGGGTGGTAACATAACTCCCTGGGGAGAGGATTTAATCTATTATTTCCTCAGGTATTTTTTATGCATTTCTTGTTTGTTGGTTTGTATTTGGACATTAATGAATCAATGTGCTTCTGGAGGCTGTATCCTACTGCACTTGCAGGACACAGCCCATGGGAACAAAGAGTTGGCCCTTCGCTGGTTCTGCTTTTTGGAGATACTGAATTTTTGTTTTGTTGGTGGGTGGGTAAATCTGATTCAGAGCACTGGACTCTGTTTTCTCCACTCCACCCTGTTCCTCTTCTCCCTGCTGATCCTTTAGCTCACTGCTGATTCAATGCAATTGAGGAGGGCACACAGGCTATCTCTGGCTTCTCTGTACATGTTTTACTGCCAGGCAATACAGCTTATGAGCACTGAGCTCTGTCTCTTCAAACTGCCCCACTCCTTTTCTTCCTGCAGGAAGTCTTGCTCACTGCTGATTCAGTGAAGGGGGAAGGGAGAGCTCACATTTGCTCAGACTCTCAGATCTGAACCACCCCTAGCAAAGCTCATGCAGAGCCCAGGGCTCTGTCCATTTTCTCTGCCCAGGTGGTCTTCACCCTGCTTCTGTTCCTGCCATTCAACAAAATGGGGGAAGTGGATATGGACCTTCTCTGGCCTCTCTGATCTGTAATGCCCCAGGCAGAATGGCCTGAGCCAGAAAATCTCCATGCTAGAGATTCTCCTGATTATCTAGGCTCATTTACATCTCAGTTGGCATCTGCTCGATTCCTGTGCTGGTTTTGGCCTGGAATTCCTGATTAAAGCATGTGGTCTAAGTTTATGCCACTGTTACATGAAGATATTGAGTCTATGCTCCCTGTGTGTGACTGGCTAACTATGTGTTTTCGAGTACTGGTTTATTTGGTGGAATAGCCTCTGGGTCCACCCAGGGCAGTCTGCACCTCCAATCCTGGGGTTTTCCATGCCAAAATATTCCACCTCTTATAGACTTATAGATCTTCTTGGGTCTTGTGTGTGTGTGTATGTGTGTGTATACATGTATGTGTATGTATGTATGTGTGTGTGTGTATATATATATATCCCTCCCTCTCAGCTTTCACCTGAAGTTCAGCTCCTAAGCACCTCCTTAGCCTTGTCTGGTGTACTCCAAGTTTTCCAGTGTTCAAGGATTTCTGTCTCATATTGAGTATCAGTGGAGTGTTTTTCCCCCTTTCACTAACCTCCCAGAGAAGTAATTTCTTCTCTGATTGTGACCCAAGTCATAGACCTGTGCAAACTGCCACTTCCCATAAATCCACCATTTTCTCCTTTTTGTACTTATTTTTAATATTCAGATACTTTAGCTTTATGATCCTAATGTAGTCTGGAAAAATATAGAATGAGAGAAATCATCCAAAGAAGGATCTCTCCTGAAGTAAGAGCAAAAGGAAAAGCACAGTGTCAAAATTTATATAGAAAATTATGGATCCGTCTGTATAATTGAATGTGAACTAATTTGGAAGTGATAATATAAAAATATTGTAGGCAAATTACTTTATGAATATTACTTCAGCAGTGCTAGGAAGTATAATCAGGACAGCATCAACTAGAAGACAGATGTTTATAGCAATTGCTCACAAATAAAATCACCAGCATTTGAGTATCGGCCAGCAATTCTGTCATATTTCTTAAGCATCATATTAGTAAATAACATCATCTCCATCAAACAGCATTAAATGTTTTCAGAATTATTATAGATACTTTTACACAGAAAATTAAAGAAATATACATTGACTGGTAACTAAGGAAGAAATGTAAAATTTTATGGTCAATATGAAAAGTGCCCTACAAAGTTGACCTGCACAATCCATCCCTCTATGAGGGTTTCAGACAAAATAAGTTATTTGAGAGTTACAGGACAAATAAAGCAACAATAATGTCTGACTCATTTGTCATTCTGAAGGTTCCCCAAATCACCCTTGTGTTCATTAACTCCTTACAAGTGCTCTAACAGGAAACTGTTATGCTCCTGGTTATGGTTTTCTACATAAAAAGGATACAGTATTGAGTCAGCCCAGGAAAAAAGCTGATAGGCAGAGTCCAGGGAAGGTTCCCAGTGTGGAGCTTCTGTCATTCTCCCTTTGGGGGTCACAGATGCACTGCTCCCACCATAGTACACAACACTCCTTGATCCTATCAATCAGGGCATCTCACCTAAGCCACGGTGCTCAAAGCTTCTCCTGGAGCCTGTCACACATTCCATATAGCTATTTAGCCTCAGCTTATCCTGTGGCTGGACATTTACTGTAGGACCCCAATCCCAGCACAATTCACATCAGTAGAGTGTCTGAAGGCCAAGCCTCCAAACAAACACAACTACTCCTCTCAGGAATAAGAATTCAGGGGCTTGAAGTCCACTGTCTAGCAGCTAAAGACAAAGGGCTAATCTCACTTAGGTAAGGCTAACTTTTCACTTCAGTCACCTTCTGGTCTCTGCTGAAGGCTCCCTTACAGCAAAGTGAGCATGTTTGTCAGAAAATCTGCATTTTGTACAGCACTGACAGGAACAAGGCAGCAGTTGGATCATGTAAGTGTGCCCAGCATTTGGAAGTGCTAGAAGGCAAGTGCTAGGTTTAGGGAGAGGGAGATTCCATCCTACACATTGATTATATACATTGGAAAATGTCCTTATTATCTAGATTGCTCATGTCTCTCCTTGACCTACCAACATCACTGTGTTAGGCTAAGGCTTCAACATATGCTCCATTTTACATATCATGGAAGAGAGCCATGCAGTTGACAACCACAATATTTCCACACTCAGATCAATGTGTAAGACCACAGCATGCACTTGTATACTCTAAACACTCAATTATAGACCTAACTACACTCAATTCCCAATCTCATAATCAATTTCATGCACACTCGATCCAATAGCTCAATCCTATCCTCAGTCCATATCATCAATGCCAATTCAATAATGAGGACAAGGTTTTAAGCAAAAGCAAGAAAAACTCTTGCTTTGATGACAAAGGAGAAAAGCAGGAGGCTTCTGTCTCAGTGGCTGTGAGACTCACTGCCAGGGAAACCATGGGCTTTCAAAGAGGAAATAAAAGGCTGCACTCCGGCTGTGCCTTGTCAGAAGTCATGAATTATTTTTGGCCTTAGGCACAGGCATTTCTTCATCCTCCAGTCCAGTCCTGGAGTCTAGATTCCCTCATTTCTGTGTCCATGAGCTGAAGAATATAACTGGGCCTAAGATGTAAAGAAGGTTCATCTTGCTTCTCCCATGGTTAGGGAGGAGAAGAGAGAGAACAGGAAGGGAAAAATGTCAGTTATAAAAGTGCCACAGTTTCAAAGCACAAAGTGGAACCCTGTTACACTCACAAGCAAAGAGCAGAATAATTGTCACAGACCCACTCACTTTCATATGGGTCCTCACATGGTAGCGGGTGTGTGCAGCCCAGTATCTCTGCATATGTTGTGCAGACCAGCAAGTCTGTGAGTGCCAGAGAAAAGGTGGTCATGTCTTTTCTTTATTGTCTTTCCTATCCCAGTACACCACACCACAGGAAAATATGCCACATAGATTGCATTTACACAGACTGATGACTGTTATTATGGTCATCAGTCCAGTGGTTATATGGGTGGTCTGATGAGAAATATAAAGTGGGGGGGGGGCATGACTGAAAGTGGCATGATAGTGACAGATGAGAGAGTGCCAGAAAATGAAAGTCATGGGGTCACCAGGGGTGCAGAGAGCTGGGTATCAGGTGTTGTAGAAAGTGGAATAAGAGAGAGATGATAGAGGGGTGAAGTGCACACGGGGTTAAAAGGTAATGTGTGTTTTAGGAGCACCAGGGTGTTCAAGGGCAAAATCTTTGCAAGATGTGCAAAAAATTGAGTGAATAAGACTTTTGAATCTGGAGTAACAAGGGGGTAATGGTCACAGGAATAAAGGACAAAAGGGGAGGGTAACCATGGGCTGAAGTCATTGATGCACAGTGGTAGAAAAATGTTGTTCACCAGGGATTAAAAAACAGGGGAGGAGTTGCCTGTGTTCTATTTTATTCAAAGATGATGAAAAGACACAACACACTGACATTTGGAGAGAAGAACTGCAGAACTATCTCTACATACAGCCCCAATGGAAAGTAGATGCCAGGGGGGACCAGATAAGTTGTTCCTAGAAATAAGCAAGATGAAGATGGCTTGAGTAGCATAGTCAGGGTAAATTTTCCAGGGCTCCCAAGTCTCTGTGCATTGACTGATAAGCAACTCCATGTTCCCTGGCATTTAGGGACTCTTCCTTGTCTGGACCTGGCCTTCAGGGAACTTGGTCAGGTGCCTAATAGCCAGGTATGTGAGAGCCCAGTTAGAGATGTTGTATGAATAAGGACATAATCAGCTTATCAAGAAGAGAATCTGACCTTCCTCTAGCCAAGGCCTCCAAATTATGTCAAGACAAAAGTTTTGAAAACCCAAGTGTATTAAGGTCTACTGGTGGGGTAGAAATATCTTGGAAATTATTAGTGGTACAAGATAGAAATAAATATGAAGGATAAAGAGGGTGGATCAGAGCCAGGCAGTGACCCCTGATCCCTCCACAGCCTAGAAATGAGGCAGTGAAGGAAGAGCTGACCAGAGAGGTGTGTGTCAGGGTAAATGCTCTAAGTGTCAATGTGAACAGTGAAACTTGGAGAGACTTGAAGTTTGGTTACTGATGCAGAAAATAAGGACAGGGTTTTTTAATCCTAAACCCAGACCAGGTATCTACAACTCCCAGTTCAAACCCAAAACCGATCATAGCCAACCTCATCCTCCTCCATTTTTCTCCTGGAGGTACAGCTCTTTTTTTGTATTGTATTTGGTTTTACTGATGTTTTTGCATGTCCTCCAACTATACGACCTAGATGGAGCAATGCCTCCTCACACTTAAGTCTTTTTTTTTTGGTACTGCGGATTGAACTCAGGGGCACTTGACCACTGAGCCAATCCCCAGCCCTATTTTGTGTTTTATGTAGAGACAGGGTCTCACGGAGTTGCTTAGTGCCTTGCCAGTGCTGAGGCTGGCTTTGAACTTGCAATTCTCCTGTCTCAGCTTCCCTAAGTGCTGGGATTACAGGCTTGTGCCACTGTGCCCAGCTCTTCACACTTAAGTCTTGAACCCTAGAAGCGTCCGTCTTGTAACTTGGTCTTTTTGATGTTTCTCTTGCTCTTTGTGGTTCTCTTGGCCTCGTTGGTTCTCTCAGTGCACTGCCCTCCTGGCTCCCTCATTGCCTTGTCTCTCTCCAAGATCCACTCTGTCTCCCCAGACTCAACTTCCTTTTCAGCCACTCTGATTTTAGACTTTACTTAAATCTGGGACATCAAACCCCACTCATGTGTTCCCCTTCACTCTGTTTATTAATCACTCAGGTCTTAGACCTATGAATTTTACCAACTGCTCGCCATCATCACTTTCTCTCATGCCACACCTCCAGGAGCCCCTTTATCTCATACTGTTATGGAGAACCAAGTATCAAAAATACTCAAAAGGCAAAATCTCTAGCAATTAGAGAAATGCAAATGAAAAGCGCACTGAGATTTCATTTCACTCCAGTTAGAATAGCAATTATTAAGAATATAGTACAGGGCTGAGGTTGTGGCTCAGTGGCAGAGCACTTGCCTCACACATTTGAGGCACTGGGTTCAATCCTCAGCACCACATAAAAATAAACAAAACAAAATAGACACTGTGTCCATGTATAACTGAAAAAAATTTTTTTAAAAAAGAATACAATACAGCCAGGTGCGGTGGCTCAAGCCTGTAATCCCAGCACTTAGGGAGGCTGAGACAGGAGAATCGCGAGTTCAAAGCCAGCCTCAGCAATGGCAAGGCACTAAGCAAATCAGTGAGACTCTGTCTCTACATAAAACACAAAATAGGGCTGGGGATGTGGCTCAGTGGCCGAGTACCCCTGAGTTCAATCCCCAGTACCAAAAAAAAAAAAAAAAATACAATACAATAAATATTGGTGAGGATGTGGAGAAAAGGGATTGCTCAAACATTGTTGGGGAATTGCAAACTAGTGCACCCCTTTTGAAAAGCAGTATGGAGATTCCTCAAAAAACTAGGAACTAAACCATCATTTGACCCAGTTATTCCATTCTTCAGCATATATCCAAAGGATTTAAAATCAGCATACTACAGTGACATGCCCATATCAATGTTTATAACAGCACAATTCACAATAGCTAAGCTATGAAACCAACCTAAATGCCCATCAACAAATGAATGGATAAAAAAATTGTGGTATATGTACACAATGGAATATTGCCCAGTCATAAAATAGAATGACTTTATGACATTTGCCAGGAAATGGACAGATCTAGAGACTATCATGCTAAAGTAAAATATGCCAATCCCCTAAAACCAAAAGTTACTTGTTTTCTCTGATATGTGGAAGCCAAACCAAAATATGGGGGGAGAGGGAGAAGAAGGTTAGTAGATTAGATGAAGGGGAACCAACAGAAAGAAAGAGAAGATAATAGGAAAGACAGTAAAGTGAATCTAACATTTTTCTATGCAAACATATAAAATACCTAAATGAATCCCATCATTGTGCTCACCCACAAAATAGGGTCCTAATTACAATAAGATATATTATATGTTTGTATAATTTTATCAAAATGACTTGTATGGTTATCTATGATTAAGAAGAATCAATAAAATAGAAAAATATGTCACCAGGTGTGGGGGTACATGCCTGTAATCCTAGTAATTTGGGAGACTGAGACAGGAGAATAATGAATTCAAAGCCAGCCTGAGCAATGGCAAGGTGCTAAGTAACTCAGTGAGACCCTGTCTCTAAAGAAAACATAAAATAGGGCTGGGGATGTGTCTTAGTTGTCAAGTACCCCTGAGTTTAATCCCCAATAACAAAAAAAGAAAAAAAAGTGCTGCAAAGGAACATGGAACAAAACTGATGACATCATAGCCTGATGATGATGTGTCTTTAGGTACATTCCAGTATTATCTGAATCTCTTCCTGACTGGATAATGCCAAAGTTTTTGAGCTTAAAGGGAAGATATGGATTCAGGACTCTTCACAGAGGAGAAGAAAGAACCTCAACTCCTGCTGCATTCATCCACAGGTGAATGGATACCAGGGATCATGGAGTCTCAAGGACTCCTATGTTTAACTAGGGCAGAGAGGAGCAGGGTACATTTTAGTGTATTTGTGAGTCATTACATATTTATTGGCAAGTATATGGAATTATTTATAGAATTAAGAAAATCTACACTCAGCTTTCCTGGACTCACAATGAAAGCAATTGTTTTTTCTTAAAAAAAGAGACCCAGCTGGGCACAGTGGCTCAAGCCTGTAATCCCAGAACTTAGGAAGCTGAGACAGGAGAATCACAAGTTCAAAGCCAGCCTTAGCAATGGTGAGGCACTAAGCAACTCAGTGAGACCCTGTCTCTACATAAAACACAAAATAGGGCTGGGGATGTGGCTCGGTGGTCAAGTACCCCTGAGTTCAATCCCCAGTAACAAAAAAGAAAGAAAGAAAGAAAGAAAGAAAGAAAGAAAGAAAGAAAGAAAGAAAGAAAGAAAGAAAGAAAGAAAGAGACCCTTGAGCTCATCTTAACAATAAGTTTTCCCTATATTTTTAGATTTTTTGCACCACTAAAATTTGAGGAGCAAGGCAGCTCACGTACCTCTCTTTTGAAACAGATCAGCTTTGCATCAATATAAGCAGGCAAGGTCTGTTTTTTCCCTTGTAATGTGCAGAGTGTCCAGCTGCAATTAAGAATGTACACCTGGGCAGGGCCTCTGTGGTTTTTAGAGGAGGACGCAGGTGAGCATCCACTGCCTTGGATTCAGGTGACTGGTGGGGAACCAGGGAGAGCATCCAGTTTGGCCTTGGTTTCTGCAAGGATGCCATCAAATGTCCATTGCAGGTATTTCTCTCAAAAAGTGACCCACCAGTGAGCTAGCAAACCCAGGTGCAGCTGGGTTTTATGAAGGTTTGCACTATCCAATGAGTCTATTCTGTGATGATCACCATTTTCTGCCACTAGCCACAATGCAGGCTCGATACATTGATTAAACTGAGTTGGAGGAAAATCAGATCTAATGCTGCCAATCCAGATCTGAGTCTTCTCCAGGGCACCTGCCAGGCTTCTGTGAGCCTCCAACAAATTGACGACTGCCAAAGAGTCTGAAAGGCCATTTCTTGGCATAGTTTTGCATAGATAAAGAGATGACAAGTAGGGCTGGGATTGTGGCTCAGTGGTAGAGTGCTTGCTTAGCATGCATGAGGCACTGGGTTCAATTCTCAGCACCACATATAAATAAATAAAATGAATAAAGATCCATGAACAACTGAAAAAATTAAAAAAAAAAAAAGAGATGACAAGTAAGCATCCAAAAAACGCTTTGGAGAGGTCTTATTATAGGAAAAGGCCCAGATAATAAAACTTTGAAGAAGCAACTTCAATTTTTTACCCTTAGAACCCAACAGAATTTAGAACTCTTGTAACTCAGCAAACATATCCTAGAGATAGTCCCTTATTCAGCTCATGTGAACAGGACACTTGCTTGATCTAATCATGATTTCCAATGTTCTAGGAACAAAAATGTCCAGAGCAGGAGCATTTTTAGATATTGTCTCAGCCATCACATCAGACACTTATGGCCACTTATAATGAGGCATCCTTAAGTCTGGATGTCTATTAACTTATACAGATATTTATGCATCATATAGGTGCTAAAACTCTCACAGTACACCATTCCAAATGAGGAAACAGACATCACAACCTGGGAATTAGGTCAAGGGCAAAGTTGCAAAATACAATGTTTGTCTTTAATATATTTAATTTTTTGAGTCAAGGCTATGGAACTCTATTGACATGTGGCCTCCAACTCCTGGGACACTATTTTTCTTTTTATGCTGTCTAACGTCTGAAATGGGAATGAATCTGTGTGCAGCATCAGATGATAAACAATTATCTCTTTTGGGACTCTACCTTGTTTGATCTTCCTTTACTTCTTGAGGACAATGTCAATCCTGCTCTTTGGTTTTGTGGAGAATTATCGGTTAAAAAGTATATTCTTTCACCTCTTGCATTAAATGCATGGGTTCAGGCATTTTAACTCCCTATGTCAGAGGAGCCAAGACTCTCAAATTGGAAAGTGACTGCTATAAACTGATATATACTGGAGGCTTCAAGCAGTATGAGTTGTGAAAATATAGTTCCAAATACACAAACATATATTAGTAATTTTATATTTGTCACATAATAATAATATTCTACATATATTGAGGTTTTGATTATATTAAATTTCAACTTTGTCTTGTATTTCCAATTGTCAATAGTAGAAAAGTTAAATTTATATTTGTGTCTCACATTGTATTTGTATTGTACATTTGTACAATAGGGGAATGTTTTCCAGTTCAAAACTCAAAACTGTTCTCTCAGAAGACAATAGACTAGAAAAGCATAATTAAATTTACTTTGTTATATGTTATTTCAGGTTTTAGTTGTTCAAAGCTTATTTCAAAAATGACTTTTTTTTTTGGTACCGGGGATTGAACTCAGGGGCACTCCACCACTGAGTCACATCCCCAGCCCTATTTTGTGTTTTATGTAGAGACAGGGTCTCACTGAGTTGCATAGTGCCTCACCATTGCTGAGGCTGGCTTTGAACTCGTGATTCTCCTGTCTCAGCCTCCCTAAATGCTGCGATTACAGGCTTGCGCCACCGCACCTAACTACTTTACAAAACTTATTTATACATTTTTACCAACAGTGCACAAGGGTTTCCTTTTTCCCGTATCTAGTTTCATGACTCTTTCTTATCTTTCAGCTTAATGACAAAAACTATTGTAAAAGTGGTGCTCCATACAGAAATATATACTGTTTAATGTTGCATCAAATCTTTGATGAAAGATTGTAGAGTTCAGTCTGTCAAGAAGCCACAGAGAGAGTATGCTGTAAACTTTTTCTGGGAATTAAGAAACATGAATATTTTTTAAACTGTTCTCTGAACTACTGCTTGGGTTTGTAGCAGCCCATGGAGACATTTGCACACCAACGAAAAACCACTGGTTTGTGATGTAGGGGAAATTTGCATAGGATTAGTAAGCTTTACTCCCAGAGCTGTAGGGTTTAGAATCACTTCATACTTGGGATCCTTCTGCCTAAGCCTTCTTCCTTTCTTTTCCAAAATGTCTTTTTATATATGAGATAATTTCTTTCTTCTGTTAAAATGAAGATGTAAAAATAAGACAGTCAGGGGCTGGGGATATACCTCAGTTGGTTGAGTCCTTGCCTGGCATTCACAAGGCCTTTGGTTCAATTCCCAGCACCACAAAAGAGAAGGGGGGGTAAGACATTCAGGGAAAAATAATTTTCCTTCTGGGACAAATTAGCCATTCTGGAATTTTTACAGGAGCAAGCTGGAGATTGGAGCTCTTTAAACACTGAACACCCATTAAGGGCTACAATTGGCCCAATTTATTTTTTTTAAATAATGTTAATGTATTTTTTACATTATAATATTTGTTTATAATATTTGTTTAGAGTGACTGTGCCTTAGAAGAACCAGGCCCTCAGGATCATAGGGAGCAGAGCTTGCGCCACCCTGCCCTCTGGTGGTGAATGGCAATTACAGTGATGACTGTAAAGCCAGATGACCAAAAGCAAGTAAAGCAGAACTGCTGGACAGGTTTTTTTGGAAAGTATGCCCCCGGGCCACACCTCCCGACCACCAGGCTTGAGTGGGCAATATGGCACTAGTACCTTGTGGCATAGAAAATTTAAAGGGCCCCATCCAGAAAAGGAAGACTGAAGGCAGGAAGGGAAGGGCCTGAGGTAGGAAGAGGAGGTAATCTAGAGTCTGGTGTCCTCTCAGATTGGTCAGGGGATCCTTCCAGGATAAGCCAGGAAACATGGTGGCACCCATACTGGATGTTCCGTGTCCCTCCGTGCACGCGGCTCAAAGTGGCCATGTTGATGTGTGTTCAGCGCATGCGTGCTGTTTGCTGCTTCAGCCATCGCATGCAGCTCATGGCGGCCATGTTGGTGTGTTCTGTGCATGTGCTCTGCTTACTGCTTTGGTCTGCCTCTGCAGCGGCAGCTGTCTGCATTCCGCATTTGTCTCGCTTAACCTAACATCCCAGCCTTTTTGATGATAGAAGACAGCAGATTCAGTCTGGCTTCTTTCTGCAGGATAAGTGGTGTTGGAGATGGGGGTACAGCTCAGGTGTTGGTCCAGCAGGGAGGCAGAAGTAGGGGTGGAAGCATCTGGTTGTCAGTCATGCCGCTTGAATGTAGAGGCGCCACCTGTGAATTGGAACAGAGGCTTGGGAGAGATTACTGATTAGCAGAAGAGGGTTGTCAAGAAATTTCAAGTTTGGTTGGCCCCAGCATGGTGGAAGTCCAAAGCTGGGCATTGGGGGTAGGTGCCTTTTTGAGGCGGGTGACATGGTACCATGAGGTGTGGCCTAGAAGCTTGGCTGCTGTTGGCGTTCTAAGTATGACCATATGGGGTCCTATCCAGTGGGGCTCCAACGATTGAGGATGCAGCTCTTGAAGTAAGACTGTGTCACCCGGTTGAAGAGGATCTGAGTTGGTTTGCAGATATGCTGGGTTTGAGGCAGTATATGGTGCAGGAAGGCAGCAGTCTGCGTGTTTCCTTAAAAGCTCGTGTAAGAGGGTGAGATGGCAGGTAGGACACAAGGGGAGGAGGGTTGGTTGGGAAATTTTGGTTGATTAGGAAAAGGCATCCATAGAGCAGCTCAAAAGGGTTAAGGCCAGAGGGGGCTCTAGGGGCTGCCTGAATTCGAGTGAGAGCCAATGGCAGGAGATTGGGCCAGGAGAGCCTGAGTTCAATGGCAAGTTTAGTGAGGTGATCCTTGAGGATACCATGGGCCCTTTCGATATTACCCGAGGATTGGGGTCGGTAGGGGATGTGGAGTTTTCAAGTGATGTTGAGGCCTTTGGAGACTAGTTGAACAACCTGAGAAGTGAAGGCCAGACTGTTTTCTGACTGGATGGAGATGGGAAGTCCGAATCTGGGAATAATCTGCT
Source organism: Geosciurus inauris (assembly GCA_004024805.1). Classification (NCBI taxonomy): domain Eukaryota; kingdom Metazoa; phylum Chordata; class Mammalia; order Rodentia; family Sciuridae; genus Geosciurus; species Geosciurus inauris. The sequence continues at coordinate 47,140 of PVHX01011649.1, forward strand.
CAGTAAGGATGGAGGTGACAGTGTCAGCAGTTTCCCTGGAGGTAGGGAAGGCTTCTATCCAACCTGAAAAAGTATCAACCATAGTGAGTAGGTAGCAGAGGTTTTGTGCCTAGGCATGTGAGTGAAGTAAATCTGCCAGTCTTCAACCGGTTGGTGATCTCTCATCTAGTGCGTGGGGAGTTTGTGTTTGATGCCTCCTTGTGGGGACACAGTAGAGCAGATGGAACAAGCTGAGTGGACCTTCTGGAGAGTAGTTCTCATTCCTGGGAAATAGAAGAGAGGTTGTAAAAACTGAAAAAGGGATTTGGGGCCAATATGAAGAGAGTTATGAACTTCCGTCAGTAAACCGTAAGCTTGCTGTTTGGGGAGGGCAATCCAATCCCCCAGGAAGATCCAGGCATCTCCCCCAAAATGGCCAACTTGGCCTATCAGGTCCTGTTGTTCCTGTGGGGTATAATTAGGTTTAGTGGTGGTGGACAGAAATAGGATAGGTGCTGTCGAGTATTTGGCTGTAAATACTAGTGCTATAGACTCTGCCTTGTTGCCCATACCTATGGGGTCAGAGGAATTCTGATGTCCTTTGCAGTGTATGATAGCCACTTGTGATGGCAGTTGTAGTGCCTCTAAGAGTTTGGAAATTAGAGAGGCATTGACCACTGGTGACCCTTTTGTGGTCAAGAATCCATGCTCCTTCCAAATAGCTGCATAAGAATGAGCAATTAGGAAAGCATATTTGCCGTCTGTATAGATGTTAACTTGCTTATCTTTGGATAGGGTGAGAGCTCTGATGAGTGCAAAAAGTTCAGCCTTTTGCAAGTTGGTTCCTTCAGGAAGGCAGCTGGCTTCTAAGACTGAGGCAGAGGTGCTACTGCATGCCTAGTGACTAGATGACTACACGGCTCTGTGGTGTGCATCACGACCCATCGTCGAACTGCCATCGACAAAAATGGTTAAGTCAGGTGTGGGGAGTTGGTAGTCAAAGAGGTTCTCATGAGGCAATCGCAGGGCCTCCAATATCTGTGGACAGGAATGATTAACATCTGAAGGGGGTGAGGATAGTGGGAAGAGTGTGGCAGGATTGAGGGAAGAAGAACAACAGAGGGTAATGTTGGGGTTCTCTATAAAGAGAAGGTGGAATTCTTGAATTCTTGAAGGGCTTAGAAGTGGGAGAACTTTGTGACTTAAGAGATCCTGTAGCCTATGGGTAGAAAATACAGTTACTGGTTGGAGCAAGGTGAGCTTGAGGGCTTCCTTAGTAAGTTCTGCTGCTGCTGCCAGTGGCTGGAGGCATGGCAGCCACCCATGAGCTGTAGCATCCAGCTGCTTAGAGAAGTATGCCACTGGCTTGTAGGAAGGTCCGATTGGTTGGGTGAGGCCAGTAGCAATACCCTGTCTTTCATCTGTAAAAAGGTGGAAAAGATGATTAGAGTTAGGGAGAGAGAGAATGGGAGAGGATATGAGGGCGTCCCTGAGCTTATAAAAGGCATTGGCTATTGAGGTAGGAAAAGTGAGAGGCCCATGAGGGGTCTCCTTAGCTGCCTGGTATAAGGGCTTGGCCAGAAAGGCAAAGTTGGGGACCCAATGCCTGAAAAAGCTGGCCAGACCCAGGAAGGAATGGATGTAATCCACTCTTTCAGGCGGCTGTATGTCACAAAGAGCTTGAATTCTGTCAGCCATCAGACCTTTAGAGGTTGGATTGAGCAGTACACCTAAGTAGGTGACTGAGGTAGCAGTGACTTAGGCTTTAGTTGGAGAGACTCAATAGCCCCACAACCCCAGGAAATTGAGAAGCTGAGCAGTGTGTGGCTGGGAAGTCTTGAGGGATGGGCTGCATAGGAGAAGGTCATTTACATACTGAAGAAGGGTGCTATCCCCCAAATCACAAGCAGTTAAATCTTGTGCCAAAGCTTGCACAATGAGGTGGGGACTGTCCCTAAAGCCTTGAGGTAGAACTGTCCATGTTAGCTGTTGAGACCTTAAAGAGGTAGGGTCCTCCCATGTGAAAGCAAAGAGGTAATAAGAGTCAGGGTGAAGGGGCACTGTAAAGAAGGCATCTTTAAGATCTAGGACAGTAAAATGGGTAGTTGAAGGGGAGATATGACAGAGGAGAGTGTAAGGGTTGGGAACCACTGGGTGGATGGGAATAACTGCTTCATTAATTAGGCAGAGGTCCTGAACCAAGTGATAGGCTCCTGAGGGTTTGCGTACTGGCAATATGGGAGTGTTGCATGGAGAGTCAGTAGGGATGAGGAGTTCCTGAGCAAGTAACCGGTCTATGATGGGTTTAAGTCCCTCCCTGTGTGTTTTGGAGATGTGTGAGGCTTTAACTGAATACGGGGTGGCTTGTGGTGGGAGGCTATGACTGGCTTGGAGGTGTCCCATACTTTGGGATCAACTAGGTCTGGGGGTAATGGTGTAGTGGGAGCTGTCAGATCATTAGAAGAGTACAGATTAGAGGTAAGAGAAACTGGGTGGTGGCATTTTTGGATGCAGCTGGAGAGTGGCCCCTAATAATTGGAGAACATCTCTGCCTAGGAGAGGAATTGGACCAGATGGAATAACCAGAAAGGAGTGTGTGAAAGGGTGTCCCTCCAGGGCACAGGTCAGCCTAGCAGTTTGGTTTGGGGAGGAGGGTTGGCCATCAACTCCCACAACTGAGACCTGGGAAGGAATCAAAGGCCCAGATTGGGCAGGCAAAACAGAATAGGTAGCCCCCATGTCCACAAGAAAAGTTATGGACTTACCCGCTACCTGGAGTGTTACCCTGGGCTCAGCAAGGGTGATGGAGGTCCCCGAGTCTGGGCTGCTTCAGTCCTCTGTGAACCCCAAGAGTCCAGGAGAAGGAGCTGCCTGGTTGGCCATACCCCCATGTAGAGGTGCCGAGGAAGGGCCAGCCATGAGGCAGTCACTTTTCCAATGTCCTGCCTGCTTACAGGTGGGGCATGGCCCAGGAGGGGACTGTGGGTCTGGGCACGGGTGGGCCCAGTGACCCTTGCATCCGCATTTGAAGCAAGCCCCTGGTGGAGATGATTGCGGGTTTCCCCTCAAAGCTCTTGTTGGAGCCATAGGCCTCAGGGCTGCTGCCAAAATCTGGGTTTGGAGTGTTACCTTTTTCTGTAATTGGGCCGGCCTGGCTAATTCAGCCGACTCCTCTTGGGCATTATAGACTTTAAAGGCAATTTTTACCAGGTCCCAGATAGGGGTTTGTGGGCCATCCTCAGCTCGTTTGAACTTTTTTCTAATGTCATGGGCCGATTGCACAATGAAATGGGTTGCCAGCACTGTATCCCCAGAGGGAGACTCAAGATCCAGCTTAGTGTATTTGGTAAGAGCCTCTGTAAGGCAGTTGAGAAATAGAGCTGGATTCTCATCTGGATTCTGGGTGATTTTTCTTAGCTTATCAAAGTTAACCACTTTATTAGACACTGCCTGCATGCCTGCTATTAGATATTGGATCATGCAGGCACAGTGACGGCGCCCCTGCTGGCCATCTTGGTAGTTCCAGTTGGGTTCAGTTGGCCACTTCACCTGTAGGAAGAGTTATGTCTGTTAAACAAACTTGATCAGCATGGTCCCGAGAAGCCTGCTGAATGCAAGAGCGTTCATCAGGATTAAAAGTGGCAGAGAAAATAACATCGACATCATGCCAGGTAAGATTGTAAGTCTGAGAGAGAGAGCGGAATCCCTTAATGTAAGTAGAAGAGTCAGCAGAGAAGGTCCCACAGTGCTCTTGAATCTGGGAAAGGTCCTGAAGTGAGAAGGGAGCATGAACTTGAATAATTCCTTTGGCACGAGCCACTTACCTGAGGGGACAGAGAGGCTTAGGGTCAGCTGGCAAGGGGGCCTGGTGGGAACGAGTGTGGGTGCTAACAGGGGAAGAGGGGAGTGGGTGAGTGGAGGGATCTATTGGAGGGGGCGGGTTCCCAGGAGAAGGGGCAGGAGCTGTGGCCATAAGAAGAGGGGTGAGAGAGAGGAGGGGACTTGGTGGGGATGGGGATGACGGACAGGTGGAGCTGAGAACAGCTCAGGTGGATCAGTGAAAGAGGAAGAAGATAGGTGAAAACACTGGGAAGGGGGTCTGGGATTTTCTCTAGCTAGGATTACTTGAAGGACAGAACAGGTGGAATAAAGGTTGGGGCAAGAGTGCACTTCCCAAAAAGCCCAAATGTAAGGAGTTTCTGTCCATTTCCCCGTCCAATGACAAAAATTAGCCAAATCAGTGAGGATTTGAAAAAAGTTCCCCATGGAGGCCATTTTGATCCTTATCTAGGCCATACTGAGGCCATACTACAGTGGAAAAGAGGACCAGACGCTTATGACATAGGTCTTTAGCAAATTCTACCTTCTCAAAATTGTGATACAGACAGCCCAAAGGAGTTTTGGGGTCTAGAGAAGAGTTGGTGTTTCCCATGACCTCTCAGTGCTCCCAGGAAGTAGGTGAAAACAGAGAAAGGCATCCCCAAAACTGTTTATGTCCACCAGAGAATGGAGGGCCAGGCAGAAAATTCAGGCATCCCTGGAAACTCTCTAGGGCCTGGATGGAGGGTGGCTCACACAAGGACTGAGAACATCTTTCCAATCCAAGCAGCCCTGAACAAAGACCTATTGCACATGTGTGACTTATCAGATAGGCCTTTGGATCAGATGGATGGGAGAGAGGCAGGCTGAGAGGCCAGAGGAGATGGGGCAGGAGCGGCCTACCTCACTTTTGTCGATCTGGGTGGGGGGAGACAGAGAAAGAGGCTCAGGAGTTTTCCTGGTCTGGAGGGCTTGCCTCAACCCCAGTACAGGGAAGGTTCTAAAACCTTCCTGGGTTTCATGCACCACAATGTAAAGCCAGATGACCAAAAGCAAGTAAAGCAGAACTGCTGGACAGGCTTTATTTTGGAAAGTATGCTCCTGGGCCACACCCCCCGACCACCAGGCTTGAGCTGGCTGTTAGGTTGGAGGCAGACACAGAAAACCAGACCCTGCTGCGCCGCGGCGCTGCACCAACACAACACCAGGAGGCAGCCCACTCACTGTCGCGCCCGACAAACGTAGCACACATGCGACAAGCGCAGCACGCATGCGTCAAGCACACCAAAATGGCGGCCCCCAATGATCTGTACGGAAGAAGAAGCAAACTTACAGTACGGCTCTCGGCTCATACCGGAAGGGATCTGACATCACCAGCTGCACCAAACCAATCTCAGAAGACACTGGACTCTAAATCAACACCTCTTCCTGGCCCCAAGCCTACCTTTTCCGGATGGGGAGAGGCTACATAACCCTGTGTAACATGAGGCACAGCGCCATTTTCCCGACCTGTTCAAGCCTGGTGACTGGGCGGGGAACTGGTCCGGGAGCGTATTTCCTAGAATAAAAGCCTGTGTTGGTCCTGTTTCACTTCCATCTGGTCGTTCGTCTTACACTGGCAATATGGCATCTGTACCTCATGGCATAGAAAATTTAAAGGGCCTTGTCCAGAAAAGGAAGACTGAAGGCAGGAATGGAAAGGCCTGAGGTAGGAAGAAGAGGTAATCTAGAGTTCGGTGTCCTCTCAGATTGGTCAAGGGATCCTGCTAAGATCAGAGTACTTCCGGGATGAGCTGGGAAACATGGTGGTACCCATACTGGATGTTCCGTGTCCCTCTGTGCAGACAGCTCGAGGTGGCCATGTTGGTGTGTTCAGCGCATGTCTGCTGTTTGGTGCTTCAGCCTGCGCATGCGGCTCGCAGCAGCCATGTTGGTGTGTTCTGTGCATGTGCGCTGCTTACCACTTCGGTCTGCATCCACAGTGGCAGCCGTCTGCATTCCTCATTTGTCTCACTTAACCTAACAATGACAATGATCCCTGTGTCCACAGGACAGCTTGTGGCAGACAAGGAACCCCCCTGAGACTTACATATAAGTCAAGACCCTTGAGATTGAGACACAGAATTCCAGTCTCAAGATGGCAGTCAGCTGGTGAAAGCAGTGCCCCGAAGGAGCACAGCTTCCAGTGGCCTTATGGAGGACTTCATCAATTTCCCCTGGGTTCTTATCTTCCAAATTTTGAAGAATAAAATCGACAGTCATGAAAGAGAAGAGTAAAAGGAATCCTCCCTTTACATAGGGGAGAAGGGATAGATCCTGACATGAGGGAGGGGGCCTGATACCAGAAAAACTCATTTTGGTGTGCCAGCTTAGGAGATTATACATGGTTCTGGGTAGAGCATGAAACATGAGGTATGTTAAACAGTCATAGGATCAAAGCCATCATTTTTTCCTTCCAGGTTCACCCCTACCTTTCTTCCTATAACTTCCATCTGGGTTCACCTCCACCTTCCCATTCCCACCTCTGGGACAAAGGAGTTGGCTGGAGGTGTTCCTTCCCACAGGGGAGCCTCAAGGTTGTTTACATTTGGAAGAGGCCTTGAAGGTGCTCATTAATATGTCTTCCCTTAGCCTCCAGGTGTGCTTGGTGTGTTTGAAGACTAACCATGATATTCTTATACAATGTTCCCATTGTTTATTTTCTTCCTCAGAACCCTGTAAAGGAAAAAAAAAGGTTTCTACATAAGTGTTCTTTCCATTGTTCTTACCAGTATTTAGCCCTACAAATTTTATTCCCTATTTTTTGTAGATTGCTGTAATTAAATTCCCCCCTATAATGGAAAATAGTATCCCCCATGAAAAGAGGAATAACAGTTCCCAGGGAGAAAAGGAGGACAGTGTGATCCTGAAAGGGAGGAGGGGAAAGCAAACAATGGGCCCTGGGCTCTGGGCTCTCATCCTTTCCCAGTGAAAATGGGTCCTGGGTGAAGAAGGCAAAGAAGGGACTCTGGACTCTGGACCCAGTAACAATAAGTTTCAACTTTTTACAACTGTTTTCCTGAGTTAGATTTTTAACCTGCACAACTAGTTCCTAATTTCCCAATGGGCATGTCCTCAGACTTTAATTATTAAATCATACTAAATATTCTGCTATGATTAACTCACTAAAACTATAAAAATAGAACCCTCTTGTAGCCAGTTATCATATTCTCCCCTGAAAATGTGTCATTCTGCTGACACTTAATAAAAACTGCTTGCTGATCTGTTGAGATCTGCTCCAGTTTACGTTATTTTTGCTTACACCTGGGCACTTAAATTTTCATTCCTCCTGCCTCCCTCTTCAATCTCTCTTTTTGGGAATTTCTTACACATCCTGGGAACTCACCATGTGTTCAATCCCTCCTCTTTGGGATTTATTGCATATTTTAGGTCACTGTATGCTCAATCTCATTTAGGGATTTCTTGAATACCCCCCCATACCAATTTTCTGGCTGTAATCTTATAACAATGGTCCACTTCACCTTTTGCATATATCACTTGCTGCTTATTTTAAAAGGGATGTGTTTTTCTTTTCCTCTACTCCTTTCACTTCCTCTCTAACCTGGAGGTGGAGAACAAGATTACCTTGAGTCATCTATACTCCACAGGTAGAAGATGTCCCCTGAAAAACTAGGAAGTAACTATGTCCCCAATTAACAAGTGAATTTCAACATGCCATCAGGGTGCACCTGGGACCCCCTGCCAGGACACACTGGAATGGACCCACTGAACAGCTTCTTTAAAAGCCCACCATTTTCCCTGATGGGCAGAATCACAGCCTTTGGGACAGGAGTCCCCTGTGTTTCTCCTTTGATAGCAAAGAAATAAAATTTATTTTCCCTTTTTCTCAAAACAATGTCCTCATTATTGGATTGGCATTGGGGACAAGGCAAGCTCTTGGTAACAATTTTGAGTTTCTGAGTCATATACACAACCCTCTGGGGATGGGCCAACCACCAAGGAGCCCTTCCCCTCAAGACTGAGAATAGATTTTCCTACCTTGGTCTATGCATAGAATTACTTGGCCACTTGGGCACTTTCCTGGGCCCTTTTTCTGCATCACTGATGTACTTTTTTTTTTTTTTTTAATATTTTTTAGTTGTTGATGGACACAATGTCTTTATTTTATTGCTTTGTATGTGGTGCTGAGGATCGAACCCAGGGACTCACACATGCGAGGCAAGCGCTCTACCGCTGAGCTACAATCCCAGCCCCATCACTGATGTACTTTCAATCTTCTTTGGGTTTGGGGTTCTTTGTTAGCCTCAGGGAGGGCAGTTTTCTCGCTCCTACTCTGAGACCACCCCAACAAGGCAGTGGGACATGCTTCTCCTGAGAGGAGGGTCCCTGTGAACCCAAGTTGGTTTGGGAAGCTCCACATTGGCCACCAAAATTGTTAGAAATACCGAGGTGCTGGAAGAAGTCAAACATATGCTCAAAAGTGGGTGGGCGAGGCAAAAATTTACTGCTGGAAGAAGAGCTGCTAAGGAACCTGGCCAGCAAGTGAGCCTGGGTGGGCAATCAGCCAGAGCCTGCCACCCCCTCCTCGACATGTGATGCTTACTCCAACACACCCCTCCTGTTGTGGTCCCCATTGCCATTGTCATGAGGTTCTCACCAGAACTGGACTGAGGCAGGTGCCATGCTTTTGCAACTCCAAACTGGAGCTAAATAGGTCTCTTCTCTTTATCAAGTTAGCTGCATTGGGCATTTTGTACAGTGAAGCAAGTCTGACTAACACTCAGCCAACATTCATGCTCAGTTCTGCAGGCTCATAGACCAAGATCACGGCACTTGGTGTCTGGATATGGCCACTTTCCGGATCGTGGACATCATCTCTGGCTGTGGTTTCATGTGTCAGAACCTGTGCTCCTTGGGCCTCTTTTAGGAGACCACTGATGCCACTCATATGGGCTCTGCCGTCCTGACCGAATCCCCTCCAATGCTCCATCGATTTCAACATTAAACGTGGGGAAGGGGGATCACCAAGCTTAAGGCCATGAACTTCCTGCCAAAATACACATCCTTCTCAAAATGTAGAATACATTTGCTCTCTTCCAGTAGCCCCCAAAGGCCAACGTGGACCGTGTAAATTCCAAAGTCTCATGGGAACATGTCCATCATATCAGGGTGAGGCTCAGGCATAGTTCATCCTGTGTCAAAGTGCTCTCACTGTGTGGCTAGAGGGTCTCACAAAGTATAAGCTTCCAAAACCTGTGGGGGGGCTGGCATAGGCAGTCATTCTATTTCCAGAGGAAGAAATGGAAAAGCAGGAAGACGGAATGTCCCAAGCAAGCCCACAGCCTAACAGCATTGAAGCTTGAGGCTCAAGAATAATTATTTTTGCTGGGCATGGTGTTGCATACCTACAATTCCAGTGAGTCGAGAGGCTGAGGCAGGAGGATTGCAAGTTGGAGGCCAGCCTTTGCAACACTGTCTCAAAATAAAAACTTCTATGAAAAGGGCTGGGGATGTAGTTTGGTGCCAAAGAATCTTTGGGTTGAATCCCCAATAACAACAGCAGCACTTACAACAAGCCAACAAAAACCCCACAACTGGGCTGGGGTTGTGGCTCAGTGTTAGGGTGCTTGCCTCACATGTGTGAGTCATTGGGTTCAATTCTCAGCACCACATAGAAATAAATGAAGTAAGGTCTGTCCGCAACTACAAAATATTTTTAAAAACAAAACAAAACATGACTTTTTGACTTGATACTCTGCCCATAAGCCATCAGGGAAGGACCTACTTTCCAGACTTGGTCTGTGTCAATGTCCTTTTCAGGGTTGACAGAAGTAGTAGCCCTGCCTCTATTTCTCTGTGCCTGGGCCATGCCCTGTGGGTGTACTGCAGTGGCTCTGTGCTTGAGTCATGGGCAGTCCCATCCCAGGCTGGAATTGTATGCCAGTGTTCCCACTGGTTTGGGAACTGGGGATGGCTCTGCCTCCATGGCTCAGGTCACGAGGCTCTGCAGTGGCCTTGCCACAGTGGATCTCTGCCTCGGCCTCATAGCTTGCAATCCAGGTTGGGATGGCCACATGCACACAAGGCTGAGGAAGGAGTGTGGGGGTGGAGCCACCTCATGAGGAGGACTTGGCAGCAGCCCCTCCTTGGGGCTCACCTGTCCTGCAGGCCTGTCATTGAAGGGGCAGCCCACATCTCTCCAGGTTCCTTGGAGCTGTTCTTGCATTGCCTCAGGGTGGATCCATCCTAACCTCCTTGATTAATCATTGCCTGCCACACTGTCCTCACCCCTCTGATGAGTAGACTGAGAACTTTCCAATTTTTTAATTTATGCCTCTTTTTTGATTAAAGTTCTATTATATTTAATCACTCTACTCCATTTTATAAGAAGCATTCAACAGCACCAAGCCCCACCCTCAGCACCAGTTAGAAATGTCTTCAGCCAATAAGTATGTCTTTGCTCCCAGGTCCTGCCTGCTGGGAAACACTGGGGCAGAGCAGCTTAGCTGTCTCTTGGCTGTCCTGTAGCAAGGATGGCCTTTCCTTCTGTGTCCAGTCACATACCTTACTCCCATCTGAGACCACCAGAGTGGCCTCACTGCCCATATTTCATGACTGCATAGGTAGCCTGCACCAGGCTGAGGTTTTCTCTAAGTCTTTTCTTCCTGGATTTCTCTCAGAGCCACCCTTGAAGTTGACAAAGCTGTTTGGATTGACCCCATTTCAATCAGGCTGTAGAAACTTTACTTGGGCCTAGCTGTGTGCTTCCTTTAGATTCTGGTTTAGCAAGGGCTGTGCTCAGTCAGTTTAGAAGAGCCCTCACCCTCAATATCTGATCACCTTAGTTATTGGATGGAGTGCCTTCTCCCCAAGGACCCCCAGGTTATGTCTGGTCTCCCTGGCCTGCCTTCAATAAGACTCCTGAAGTTCAATGGTCATCTCATGTCCACACCATGGTGGTCATTTCCATTCATTGACTCCACCTGGCCCTTGGCTATAAATCCTCCTTGTCCATGCAGTATTGATGATCAGGCTCAATCTCTTACCCACTGCAAAACCTGGTGGCAGTGGTCCCAGAACCTATTATGCCCTGAATAGTCTACCTTGTGACACTTTAATAAATATCATTAACTGTTTTCTATTCCCACACTTCACTGTGTTTCTCTTGGTACCAAAGTCTGAATCCAGGGGTGCTCAACCACTAAGCCACATCCCAGTCTTGTTTATTTTTTATTTTGAGACAGGGCCTTGGTGACTTGCTGAGGCTGGCCTTGAACTTGTAATAATCCTGCCTTAGCCTCCAGAGACTGCACCATTGTACCTGACTTTCTTTAGCACAGGTCTGCGTGTGGCAGTGTGGGTTTTCTCCAGCATGTGTTTCAAACTTCCTTGGGTCTCTACCCTTTACTCAGCTCCAAAACTACCTCCACATTTTATACTCTTGCTACAGTCTCTCTGATACAATAGTACCAATTGTCTTAGTTTATTCAGGCTTCAGCAACAAAAACCCAACTGGATAGCTCAGAAAAAAACAAATTTATATTCAGGGTTCTGAAGGCTGGCAGATTTCAAGGCATAGCAGATTTGGAATCTGGTCTTCCCACTGTACCTCATCTTGGAGACAGGGCAGGGAGCTCACTGGGCCCAGTGTCTAAAGCATTTATGAAAGGGTCTATTCTCCTAACTTAGGCACCTCCCAAAGGCCTCCCTCCTTATAACATTGCACTGAGGTTGAGAAGTTGATGTGAATTTGGGGGCAGGCAGACATTCAGACTATAAAAGGGCAGGAGAGAGGTTCAGTGAAGGTGGAGTGGAGGACCAGTGGGAGCAGGGTGGGAGCAGAGAGCACCACAGGGTGGGGAGGGAAGTGGGCAAGCTCTCACCAGTGTCCACCAGCAATGCCATCCAGGTTTGTCACTGTCAATACTGGTCTCAGGAGCCAAGGTCCTTCAGCAGCCTGCACCACTCAAGCTTGGTTGGGGGGAGCTCTGGACCCAGTTAGTCCTCTGCACAACTGTCATAGTGCCCCCTGATTTTGAGGGCTTCATCTTCAAGTCAGTCCTGTGTTGATGTGGGCACTGGGGTCAGAAGTTATCTTAGCACTCCTGCACTACCACAAAAGCCTCCATTCTGAAATACATGGAAACCCCTCTGGCCAAGCTCCCAGCTTCTCCTGGCTGAGCTCCAAGCATTCTCTGGCCTCAAAAGACCAATCAGAAGTCAGAAGGAAGGGGTAGAGCTGCTGCCTCTATTCAGAATAGCCTTTATCAACATGCCTACCACAGAAGATATTTCCCTCAAACTGACTGCTACATAAAATAGAAGGTTTTAAAGCTTAAGTGCTCAATGAGTTGTCCTCAAACAAATTATTGACTTCCTGGTACTTTAAAATACATAACCAAAATGACCCTTAACTATCTTAAAGATCCATTGCTCAAAGTCCACTGAAGTATGTCTGTAATATGAGATTTGCCAGCTAATTAAAGTCTTTTTCTTCATAGACCCTTACATTGTTTCCCTAGAATAGTCATTCTCAAACTTAATAGATCAGATAATCCTTGATAATGTCAGAGTTTTTCTCTACCAGGAATCTGTGAACCACATGGAACAGCCTCAAATGCAATATCTTTCCACAGACTTCAAGAAGCCAAGCACATGATTCATACTTAGAAAATGATGGCTTAGTATTGTAACTCATTTTATTTTTAGTATTGTAACTCATTTATAAATTATTTGGATGTTTTACTTCTATCACATATATTTATAAACATGTATCCCACTCATCCTTACCAAATTCATTTTCTGTTTGTGATAGTAGGAATTGAACTCAGGGGCACTCAACTGCTGATCCACATCCCCAGCCCTATTTTTTATTTTATTTGGAGACAGGATCTCACTGAGTTGCTTAGCACCTCACTAAGTTGCTAAAGCCAGCTTTGAGCTCCCAATCCTCCCACCTTAGCCTCTGGAACCACTGAGATTATAGGCATGTGGCACAGTGACCAGCCACCAAATTCATTTTTAGCTTATTTCTTGATTAGCTACTCATGAAATTTGAGATACCAGAGAAGCATACTCAATTCTTTGACCTAAAACCCTAAAAAATGCTGTAATAATCCTGAATGTCAGGAAACCCCAGCCTCAAACAACACAAAACAAAATAAATGTGTGTTGCAGTTTTTTAAAAACATTTGTTTTCTCTAATAAATCTAAATTAACCCATTTGTCAGAGATCTTGCTATGTTAAGATTTTAGCCATGAGACAAAGCACCATGTAATGTAAGTACCAAGTCTATAATATGGACAGTTCAATCGGAGTCATGCTGTGATCTGCTGAAACAAGCTGAGGTCACTTGATCATATGATTTAACTTTAGGATCTTATGTGCAAGTCTTTTTTTTTTTTTTTTTGGTACTAGAGATTAAACTCAGGGGCACTCGACCACTGAGCCACATCCCCAGGCCTATTTTGTGTTTTATGTAGAGACAGAGTCTCACTGAGTTGCTTAGCACCTCGCCATTGCTGAGGCTGGCTTTCAACTCGTGATTCTCCTGTCTCAGCCTCCCTAAGTTCTGGGATTACAGGCTTGTGCCACCGCACCCGGCTGTACAAGTCTTTATCAAAGTCTTCAATGCCCAAACAGTCTAAGAGTTAATTTATCCTTTCTTCCTTTCTTCCTTCCTTCCCTCCCTCCCTCCCTCTCTTCCTTCCTTCCTTCTTTCCTTTGTTTTCAGAGAGATGATTTATTTAGGAAAACAGATTCACATTCAAGGGTGCAGGCATGTTAACTAGCAGATTGGTGGACAGTCCTCTAAGTAACCTTGAATCCTGGAGCTTCCCTGCAAGGGAAGACAGAAGGCCCGAGAGCCAAAAGGTTCATTTCATACCAAATGATGTATAATTTAAGAGTGCAAAACCAAAAAGTGACTTAATCAGTAAAACTCCCAAAACTCATGAGCACAAAAGGACAAAAAATGAGGTAGCCACAGACATTCTAGCTAAAGTTGCTCTGGGAGTGCTGAGCAGTCTGCTCAGGTGTGTTCTGATTTAGTACTATGGTTTCTGGCAGAGCCTTGTCTGGCCACTGCTCCAAGCTCTGGGGAAAAGAAACCAGAAACCCCCTGGCACATGTCTCAAGAAGCCCCAAACACCAGGGGTATAAAGTGGATCCAGGGTGAGGGCCACCACACCCATAGGCACTTCTAGGAGAAGGCTATGTGCTTCTGAAATGGAATCCTGTTGTCACCAGATGGGGTCTGAGGAGGTCCCAGGAGGGAGAAAGGGTCTTCAACTCAGCCCTAGCAGGTTCTTGACTTGCTGCAGAAAGAAATTGTAGGACCTGTCAATAGAGACACAGGCAAAGATTTATTCAGGAAGGCAAGCCACAGAGCAGAGCCAGTGCCTGGGGTGAAGTGTACTTTTGTAGATGATGAACATGAGGAGCAGGAGTGGTGGCATCAGGCTGGGTGAGCTCAGTTCCTTGGGTCATGAGGTACAAGGTAGGTTGTGGACATCTGGTTCCCCCTCAGGACCTTCAGGTTGACATTATCTAGTTGAATGCAGAACCTGGACTGAACTCACATCATGGGTCTTGAACAATCTCTCTCCAGGCTTCCTTTAATCAGTCTAAAAATACTTTCTGTAAACTAACAGAATTTGTAGGCACTAATCACCTGGACTTACAGGACTCCAAGACTTATAGGACCTTTAAAGAATTCAGGCCTGGAGGAAAACAGGCCTGGGGGTGAAGTGAGGGCAATCTTTTAGGTATAGAGGTATAGGCTCTCTTTCCTTTTCTGTTCATCTCCTTTCTCCAGGTTTTGATTTCTTCTATGCCACCTCACTGTGAGGCCACTCTGTGTCACAGTTCACTGGCACTGCTGTTAGGACCCTGGCCTGTTAGCACACTGAAGGGGACATCTGTCTCTTCTCTTCAGAGTCCCAGGAATATCAAGTGAATACATTTTCAGCAAGACTATTGCCTCCAGGCATCAATTCCCTTGAACTCTGCCAGCCTGGCATGCAAGGTTACAGGACACATAACTTGGTGCAGGAGACCAAGGTGAGCTTTCACATATGCAACCCCCATGCTGCAACAAGCAAGTCATGTTTTCCTGAGTCACAGGTTCATGTGAGCCAACCACAACTCTTCAGGGAGCTGTGGTATGGAATCAATTTTCCACCTTTTTGCAGATGACCACAGAGTTCCCGCAACCCACCAGGTTGCTCTGCCTCTCACCTCTCTGCCTGCAAATGGTGCTGCAGTCACAAACAAACACCCAATGGCCCTTTCAAAAAAAATGTGCATGAAGATCTCTTCATAGATATGAAAGAGAGGCCCAAAATAGGCTCAAGGAGAGACCCAAAAGCAAGGAACTGAGAGGAGGAGGGCCCCTATTCCCTGCTGGAAAGAATTTACCAGGGTCAGACTTTGGGACCATGGACATAAAATTCATCTCTCCATATTATCAGAAGTGGTGATGGAATCAACACTGGCTTTAAGGGACAGAAAGTCAGGAAAATAGACTGACTTTGTAGCTATAGGAAACCTCTTTGCCTGTTTCTCATCCTGGGGCAACAGCCATGGGCAAAGCCCTGGGAGCTGTATCCAGTGACTTCAGCATGGCCAAATCCTTTCCTGGGCCCAGGCCAGAGGCCTGAATCTGGAGTCCCTACTGGCTGGATCTGGTGGCCTGCTTGCATCAGGAAGGAGAGAAAAAC